>JAWQRJ010005303.1:0-10343 GCA_033557515.1 Diorygopyx duplodentatus
GATTTAACATGACATGGTAGTTCAAAAACTTGACGGGGTTTATTTATTTTTAGGGTAACGGTAATTAAATGAACCTAAATGTTTTATAAATTTATTAAAAAATATTGTTTAAAATTCGATTGTTTAATCTCGAAAACGGTAAAATTTAGGTATATGGTGTTTTATACAAATTATTAATACAATTTTGAGAGGAATTGAAATATCGAGTAATATACCGGGTGTTCTATTTAAAAAAAGGTAACTGTTCGTTGCCATACTTTTTTGCCACATCATGTACAAAATTTGTTTTTTACTTCAATATATTTTAAAAAACCCTAAATACTTTGTATTTAACTTTTTTTTCCAGCTGTCTTAGTTTAGAAAATAATCAACCGTTTCCATACATAAAAGCGACCCTGTATGCAGATGTCCCGTTTTTCTAGACGCTACGAAACTTTAGGTTTTTAAATGGAACACACTACATATTATTACAGATTATTTCAGTCTAGAAGGCCTTGTCGATTGGTTAATTAAAAATTTGAAACACCTGAATAACCCGAAAATAGATCATTTAGGAAAAATGTTTCATACAAAACTTGTGTGAGTGAGAAGGGAAGGAAAATTACGTTCTTTATTTTGAATTTGGTAAATGCTTTCAGGGTCATCTCGAGTTAACATCATTTTTTGAAAACCCTTACTTTTTCAAGTAAGGGTCTCAAATAGCTTTTGTTATTATTTAGACCTTCATTTTGTGATATTAACTCGAAGCAGAGTATTAACTTATACGATATACTTGATTAGCTTGAAACAAATAGCAATGATTCTGATTTTTCAAATAATCAACAGATATCCCTAATTGAATGAACATTGCTGTTTATAAATATGTGTGCGTACAGAATGTAAACAAACGTTTAGGTTTTAGAGTTCTGGATATTCGTTTGATTAGTATCACGATTTTGTCAATTTGTAATTCCTCGAAAAATAGAAAAACAAGTTTTGAATTTTTTTTCCCAAACGATTTATTTTAGAGTTTCTCAGGTTTGCCAAGTTAAATGCCTAACCCTTTATAATACTTATACAATGAGGATGCCACTTATGGAATAAAATTATTTTTGACGATATTTTAGAAAATTGTGGAAAATGCTCGGACAGGTCGATTTGTATTCTCAAATTTACGTCTTTTGAATTAAAATTGCAATATACACAGTGATCCATGTATTAGCAGTAATTTTTTAAGTGGAACACCCTGTATATTTTTGAATTCTGCTTGATAATCTGATTTCAACAACCTACAACACTTAGGGTTTAAATGATAAAGGTAATGGTTTCAAAGAGATTTAATGAAAACACAAAAGTGTAGGGAAAATGAGCAGTTTTACTACAGACTAGGTTTTCGTCAAGAAGCCAATGGAGAACATTTTGAAAATTTAGTACGCTAAAGCAAACAACGAGTAGCGCTGTAGAAAAATATTTTTTGTTTCAAAACTGTTCATTTTCCCTATACTTTTGTGTTTTCATTAAATCTCTTTGAAACCATTACCTTTATCATTTAAACCCTAAGTGTTGTAGGTTGTTGAAATCAGATGATCAAGTAGAATCCAAAAATACAAAAATATACAGGCGGTTCCATTTAAAAAAATACCTAACTATTACTGTTAATACATGGATCACTCTGTATATTGAAATTTTAATTCAAAACACGTACATTTGAGAATAAAAATCGACCTGTCCAAGCATTTTCCACAATTTTCTAAAGTATCGCCAAAAATCAATTTATTCCATAAGTGGTATCCTCACTGTATATTTAAATACAGTGTTTTCGTTGCAGCTATACCTATATTCTACCTATTCTTTAGAAATTAATTGGCCAATACATCTTAAATGTTTTAAATGAATTAGCTATGCACGATGCATAAAATCCATAAATATAAATTTCTGTTTTACCGGAAATTTCTACATTTTTCTTTCTTTAGTTTTGTCACGTTGTAACGTTCTATTTGGTTGAAACCATCCAAATGTGTTTCCTTGCCTTTTTCAAGATGATCCCAATTTCACGTGGGTATGTTTTTGTTGTTTTTTTGTTTATACATTCCTATATACACAATTTAAAATCATCAATAGAAAATAATCTGTAAAGTATTGCTTTAGTTTCCTAATTCAGACCAACAAGCGCACAAAGAAAACTAAACAATATTGTGGAAGTTGAAGAAGCAGTTAGGTATTTCTTGTGAGAATGTCAATATACAATGGTGAGAAAAAATACCAGCAGTGTTTTGTTCGTACAGTTCGTAGGCATAGTGAGTCACGGAATTGAGTCACTGTACCTGCTCACTAGAAAGAGGCAAAGAGGGATATCGAATATTTAAGGGAACTGTTAACCCTAGAAATACCAACCTAATTTTTTTGTCTCAGGTATTACCAAGGGGGGACGCCGTCTTTCTAAGACTATAAATGGATGAAACTGAATTTGTAATAAAAATGTCATCTTTTCTAATGTATTTACTCATATAAACCAAATCGAGAAACATTGCCTTTTATTAGTAATCAAATATCAACATATTTCTGTCACGGGCAACGTCAAGGTGGAGGGATTTATTTGACACACATTAATATTTATCACTTTACCCGTAACATACACAACATGCATTATTTTGTCCAAAATTTGCAACTATGACTAAACTTTAATTATTAAACTATGACTTTCAACTGCATGGCTAAAGTGGAGTGTTGAAATATTTTTGTATAGTTTTGTAATTTCAACAATGCAGAAAAGCCAGTATAATTACAAAACTATAAAATGAATTACACTGGCCACAATAAAAACATCTGGACAAAAAATATATACCGGATGTTAAAGTATCGATTTAAAAAAATTATACATATATAGATCCAGATCTTTGAATGATCGCAAGAAGCATAAGAAAGAAAGTTTCAACAAAGAGAAATGTGAAAGAACAACAAGGATGCAAAACAATGTTCATATTTATTGAGTCAGAAACTGTTTACTTACTCACTGAACCAATTTTTATTTGTAATAAACCATTTGAAATTATGCGTCAATATATACGCCGCAAGAAAAAGAAACAATTTAACAATTCGCGTTTAAATTGAATTGATTTTATAGGCTTATTTGTTGAGTAATGGTGCGTCTATCATTGGAAAGGTATGCCGACATTTATTTGCGAAACAAATAAAAGTCAGTTTGGGAATGTGGTACTTATTAATTATTTCGAAGACTGAGGAAGGTCTTCCTTTCTGTTCCGCTTCTGTTTTATTTCATGCTTTCGAGAATTGAGGAAAAATAGCAGTAGCCAAACGCGTAGAGTTAACACAGTTTTTTGGTTTGACCTTTTTTGGTTTGGCCAAAAAAGTTTGGAGGATGTTCTATTTTAAAAAACGTACCAGTGCTTTCTGAAACACTCGCTATATGTGCCAGTAATTTTAAAATGCGCCTTCTTTAACCTCATTAGCACTCCCAGAATTCATTTTTTATTCAAGTAATAATCGAAGTCAGGTCAGGAGTACTAACAATAAGTGGACACCTGCATAAATTTCAATTACATTAAGCTGCTGTTTTTTTCTTTTAAAATACAAAGACAGCAATGCTAAAAATAAAGTCCAAGAAGAACAAAAACAAGAATTTAATAGTCACATTTTTGGTTACTTAGGACTGGCGAACTTCCACCTTGACTAGAAATGCACCTATAAAAATTGTGATGCTCTTGTAGGAGTTTTCTGTACCATAGGGTTTTGCTAACTTTTAATTAGGGGTACATTTACATGAAGTAAGGATGTTTCCTTAGAAATCTTAGCAAATTAATCTTCTTGAAATTTGGATCATTAGAGGAAGTTTCGTTGAATAAACTTGATTATAATATGACCTGATTATATTATATATTAACTGATTATAATCAGTTACGGACAGAGAATTAACTTGGAATGGATGGAGTTTTTGCCTCAACTTGTTCGAACAAAATGTTCCCAATTGTTTTAACCCTTAGCGCTCCGTATATTTTTTTAACTTTTTCTACCGTTGCATGAACGGAATCTAAATTATAGTAATATTTAAGACTTAGAATAGAAACTTAATTTAGATTTTTTACCAGTGCTGTTGACCGACCAAATTGTAAGATTTTCTATTTTTGATTGCGCTCGTTTTGCCCATTACAGAATGCAAACTCCTGCTTCGTTTCCTCCTCTTTCCCTCATCATAGCCTAAGATTTTCAAGAAGAATTTGCACAGTAATTCTTCTTTGGTTTCATTTAAAATGCACAATTTTGTCAAATAAAATTATTTTCTGTTTTTCAATGGTAGTGTTGGTACTGTTATAAAGAGATTTTGACATATCTGGACGAATTATGGTATTATAAGACTAATGGTACAATTTTTGGCCATTGGTGGCCCCCTTTAAGGTAAAAAAGTTTCAAATAAAAGCTGCACTGTTTCAGTCTTTCTCTCTTCTAGACATATTTTCATATATTCAGGGTGTTCCAATTCTTCAAGACGCTATGCAACTTCAGATTTTTAATGGAAAAAACCTGTATGTCATTACATTTTTAGGTTCCGTTTGGAATTTATAATCTATTTTATTCAACATACATTTGGCAAAAGTCACAACCTTTAAGAGTTATTGGACATTTAAAGTAAAAAAATAAATATATATATTTTTAAAACAAAGTTGGCCTGGATACCAAGGTTTTTTTTGAATTTTTTTTTCATAAACATTTTACTAATTTTATTCACGTTAACCTAGGACACACAGTATAGTTTAAAACTTATTTGCAATTTTTTTTTGCAAAACATTAAAATGAAACTTTTTTTCTTCTAAAATAAATGGAAATAGGAAAAGTGTTCCTATTTACAGACGGACGTACAGACAGACAGATGGGGGGCCAGACAAACCAATTACCATAAATGGCACTATTAGTCTTAGATTAGCCGAACTAAAATTTTCCAGTCATTAAAATTAATAAAAGTAATTCAAATTTTTACTATTTTTTCCCTTTATTAGTTACATCAAAATACATGAACTATATGTCGTGTTATTGATGTAATTCATCAAGATATATCAAAATCTCACCCCAGAATTTTTTTTGACGAATGTAATACTCTCTTACACTTTCAGGTAAAAAAGTAAAAGAAAGTAAATATTGCCATAGTGTTGTAAACCTCGATCGACTCCACCTCCATCAACCTCCCTAGTAGCCAAAAGGGTGTTTCTCATTCATTTCATTTTTTACATAGATATTTTTTTTGCAATTTCTGATAATATCAAAGGAAATTAAAATTTATTCACAACATCGAACTAAAATTTTTCATTCATTAAAATTAATCAAAATAATTCAATTTTTTTACTATCTTTTCTATTTATTGTTAGTTACATCAACATACATGTTCTATATTTCATGTTATTAATAAGGCTAAATAAATATATTTTTGCTTAATATAGAGGTTAGTAAGCCCTACTACCCTTACAGTTGATTTCAACGAAAAGTGTTTTAAAAAAGGACTCGATGACGTCACAGCTGTGACGTAGATGACGCTTATAAGAACAAAATGCCTAGTTTTAAAACAAAGTTGGAATGCCCAAGGGTTTTTTCACAGTTTTTTTCATAACCACCTTACTAATTTTATTCACGTTAACCTGGGACACACATTATAGTTTAGAACTTATTTTTTTGCAAAAAAATACATTTGAAACAATCAAATTTTTAATTGAAACTTTTTTTTTCTAAAATAAATAGAAATAGGAAAAGTGTTACTAACAGATGGACATACAGACAGACAGATGGGGGGAAGATTTATTATGTCGTTTTCAAAATGCATCACATAACATTCAAGACGTTTAAAAATTGTTTTATCAGGTAACCACCGCTTCGGACATCTCGTGTCGTATTAAATAAACTCTTGGTATATGTTAACTGGATTTTTCGGAGGGCATTCAGGAATAAAGGAAGGTCTGAAAAAGGATTCAGATTACATCGGAATTCTAGGTATTTGAAATAATTTTTTCGTTTACCTGTAATTTCTGTAATTCTGTAATTTCTGATTGCAGTTCTTTAGTGAATAAAAGAGGCTTAGCTATTAATCCAATAACTGTGAGAGTCCGGTAATCACATACTCAGTTCTCATACCGACTTCTGCACGGTGCGTCTTGTAATGTCCAACGTTTTATTCTTCAATTTTTCCACCGGTATTTGCCTGTGAGGATAGGGCCAAGGTCGGTAGGTACTTCCAACCTGCCGGGCACTCACTGGGGCAGTCCGGTACCAAAGGGAGGAAAGAAAACTTAACCTAAAACCCCGGGCGGTTAATACTTATCAGCAGTTTCGCGATTTGCGGTTATTTTACGTACTTGACAACCCTTTTTATGGTGAAAACCGATTACCAAAACGTAAAAATCGTATCCGGCGAGTCACTCATCGTAAAAATCCTGGTTATTCGCAAAAACGTAACATTTAACTTGTACTTCAGAGGGCATTTCTACCAACTATGCTTTTGGAAAAATCACTATTAAACGTCAATAGTTGCTGTAATTAATTATTTATAATTAATTACATTATAAATAATACATTTGAATGAATGTTTATTCTCTAACTGATAGCTAACTCAATTTTTCTCTCTCTTTGTTCTCTTCTTTATTTATTTAAGTTGCACGTTTGTTGTTATCAATTTGTGATATTTATTTTTCTGATAGTTGGTGCTATTAGGAAAGAATTTGAATTTGATTGAATTATTATAGAGCTTGACGAGACATAATAAAATAATAAAAAGTCTATAATAAAATTAGTGTCAAGTCTCAAATAACTCGCATAACTTGGTAAATAAATAAAATTGTAAGTCGAGATTTATCGGTGGGGAAGCGAAACAGCCTGTCTGAAGATAGCCGCACATGGTGGCATAAAAGTGTGTTTTCGTGTTTTACCTGTGGGAAATTGATTGAGATAAGTGACGAACTTCAAAAAAATCGAGATATAAGAAAATGAGCGTTTGCTTATTATAGCTAGATTACTATAATAGGGAGCGTTCGTGTGCTGGTCGAATGTTAGTTTTGTATTTCACCACACGATCGCGCTTACTTCTTATTATTATAAATTAAAACGAACACTGAAAGTCTCGGTCTACCAGGTACTAATAGTTTAATACAGCATATTTTCGTCATTTTCGTCGACGAAAAAGTTTTGATTTGAACTGTCCTTTACTGGCCGAGTTTTTTATAACGTAACACAACAACAAACCGTCCGTATCATTGCGAAAGAAAACTGTATTAGGTATAATGCTTTATTTTACGTGAAAAAAAAACGTTCTCTGGAAGATGACGCTCAGTGTTTTGACGCATCGTTCTACATGTATTATAAATGGGAACAAGAAATAAAACAAACATAAAGTAAAGAAAAGTTTTATTGGGTAATTATTTTATACAGAACATTTTTGTTTTCTGCCACAATCCTAATATCCTTTGTTAAATATTTATTTGCCCAAAGTGGCACCGTTTAGAGAACGGGGGGTTAGGTGAGAGAAAGTCGTGTGAGTGATCCACACCCACTCAGTTTTCTATGATAATTAATATTCATTATTAACCATGTAATAAAATGGTTATTATTATAATTTCAACTTTTCAATTATCATCGCTAAGCATTATTCGAAGTTTTTCTTATTTAGCCTTTATTGCAGATTTAAAAATATTCTCCATATATTCTGGATTGAATTGAAGTTTATAGCGATTGTTATAAATAAGAACAGTATTAATAAGATAACGGTATTATTGTTAACCTCATAATTGTCCATTTTGTTTAATAATAATGTTAAAACCCAAGCAACCATATATTTTGTTTGTTTTTATAACTTTGTTTATCTGTCATTAATAAAATATCTTTAATCGAAGTCTGACGCATTTTCGCTTTATTGCTGTTCAATCCTTACAAACTAGTAGGGATTCAACATTTTTTGGAGCTCCCACCGAGATATCAAACAATTTCACCGCTATGGAAGATGAAATAAAGCCTTTAAAGGCAGCTCGTAGTATCGCAAGGGCTCAACTCACCACAATCAGGAATTTCACTGACACCCAAGAAAAAGAAGCCACAAGTTCTTTTTGTGTACTACATCCTGACAAAAAGAAAGAGCAGTAAATTCTCTACAAATTTCATTTGTGTAAACTTTTTCTAAACCCATTACTAAGTGAGCTACAGCTTTCTGAAAATGACACTTATTTCGAACTTCACATAGAGTGGACTATTTTTCGTCTCCTATCAGCCTTGATTATTTCTTGACGAGTAGCCTCTGGTTTCTTGTACACACAAGCTATTTCCCCAAGCTGATTGTTTTTTCAAAATGTTACAAAACTTTGCCTTTCCTTGCCCAACAAGAACGGATGTTATATCGCATCCGCTGATTGCATGAGTGAAAAGAACATTGCTGTTATGATATTTGTGTGACATGGTTGAAAACCACTTGGTTCATGTTACCTATTCCTGGTTTTTGGTAAAACAGATTTTTGTGTTCGTGTCCTAAGGCCGTCATGATCAGGCGAAGGTCAATGTTTTGTCGAACAGTTACGACACTTTCAGAAGTTTGGGTCCTTGAAATGGCTGAGATTACAATCATGACACCAGCGTCTTCTTCTGCCTGGCCACCTTGAATTTTGCAATTTTGAAATTATGCTTTTTTACATAACAACTGATTTCGAAATGAAGCGGTTCTTGTTTCTATCATTGGTCAGAAATTTGCCCTGAGGGATTCTGTTTATCATGTCTGTTGCATCTACGACTTCAGTAGAAGTGTGCGTTCTAGATCGATGAACTCTTTCAGCGTTTTTTGTTCCAATCTGTTCTCCCTCAGATTTCTGAAGGTAAGAAACATAACTTTTGGCAGTAGATTTGTAGGAAACATTTCGAGGCCAAGTTACTTTGTGAAGAAGGTACCATTCGTCAACAATAAAAAACCTATCCTTTCCCATCAGCTCTTGTTTAATGGGATGAATGCACTGTAGAACGAGGGTTTTGTGCCTATTCTCATCCCTTCTTCGGAGAACAGAGACATTGGATAGGGAGCAAGTGCTTCATTAAACAAACTCTTTGGAAGAGAGTCAATGGATGAACAGAAATAACTTTAACGTTTCCGAATCTTAAACTGCTGACAACAGAAGTCAAACTTACTACCTTTTTTTTGAATTTCACACTCTTGAAACTATCTCCAACAATTCTTTTGGCTCCTGCCTGTCCTATCTCTCCAGCTAAATAGCGGTTAACGTCAGCCCCATCAACAATCCCACTACTGATGGACATTATGCCTTCCCCTCTTGAAAGTTTTTTCTCCCCGCACTTATAAAATTTAAATTAATAAAAAGAGTTTTTTCGGCATAGGAGGCGAAAAATAGTCCACTGTCTGTGAAGTTCGAAAAAGTGTCATTTTCAGAAAGCTTTAGCTTTCAGAAAACTTACTAACGGGTATAGAAAAAAGTTGCTCAAATGGAATTTGTAGAGAATTTAATGCTTTCCCTTTGTCATGAGATATGGTACACAAAAATTGCATAGTTTTTGAATTATAAGCAAAACAATGATAAAAGGTCGTAAATTTCGTGTTCTTTTTTTTGGCTCTACAATGTTTTGTCTCGAGATATTTCGTTGGAAAACTATTAATTCATGTTATTAGCGTCCCCATAAACAGTTTAAAAACATAAAATCTCCTGGCAGACCTTTTGCATCTATCGGCTCTATTTTCTTACTATTGGACTGGACTAGAAGCCAAAATACCAATAATTGGTATTTCTGGGTCAGCTGTTCTCCTTCTGCGACAGACAAGAAAAAGAGATACAATGAAGAATAGCCATAACATGGAAAAAATCTGGGCCTTGAAATAAAACTTTAAGGGTGACAATAACATTACATATAAAGAGTTTAACCTATGGCTGCCAAACATGGACATAAGGCAATTGGAAAAAATAAGATAAATCAGCGAAAGATGGAGAGAAAAATTACTGAAGTTACCTCAACGATACAAAGACTGCCCTGGGAGTGCGCAGGTCATGTAATGAGCCAAGTACAGGGTAGATGGTACAAAAACCTAACGGAATGGTACCCCAGAGGAAGAAAGGGAGCTAGAGGAAGACAAAGGAAGAGATGGAGGGAGGATATAGAGAAATTTGCTTGCAGTCTTTGGATGCGGAAGATAAACGATATAAACAAAAATTTCAATGAAGCTGTATTGAAGCTTTACATGTTTTCTTTTACATGCATATTTAATTGACTAGAAATTCCATTTAGTAATCAAACCTTTATGTATTTATATGTAATATAACTACCATGTTTTATAAAGATAATGCCCAAATATTTAATTTCTTTAACATTTCCAAGATCAACAT
>JAWQRJ010005304.1:0-10343 GCA_033557515.1 Diorygopyx duplodentatus
GATTATACCAGCGTTTTTATTACCTGTTGTAACGATGTTGTTTTCTTCTTTTATTGTTTTTTGTAGGTATTTCGTATTTCGATGATGTAGGTTTTCTTCTTTTCTAATGGTTGTAATAATTTGTTTCTTGATTTCTTCTTCTTCTGGATGGTTTTTGATGGCTGTTGTACTACTATATTGTTAGTTTCAGAGATTAGTAAAACGGTCGTGAAATTTGTGTGAATTCTCAAATAGTGTATTTGGCATTTGATTTGATTTTAATAAATCTATTTTCTTTTTGTTTTGTTAATTATTTTATGAAGTGTGATTTTATTGAGGAATTTAGCTTTTGAAATGTATTCGTCAAGTATCAGAAAGTGGAATTTTATGTTTAAATCTGATTAAAAGTTGTATAATGGTATGTTGTAATTATTAACATTTTTGCATTCTAATTTCTGTTTTCATAAATTGTTGTTTTAATTGGAATACTTTATTTCTATTGATTTGTTTAGGAAGTTTAAAATTAGCAAAAGTAAGAATTAACTTGAAGTGTAGAAATGTTTTGATAGATTTGATGTTTAACAGTGATTTATGTAGTTCAAGGTATATAGATTTCCACTTGTTCAGAGTTAAGTTTGTATCGCTTGTATTCATAATGATTTAGAAAAGTCTGTATTACTGATTTAATTAAGAATTCCAAGAAAGGAAGGAGAGTAATGATTTTCACTAATCAGTATGTTTATAAATTAAATTTAGATTTCTAACATTTTTATTCGTTTGTTAAAAATCTAAATTTAGTTTCTAAACATGCTGATTAGTAAAAATCATTACTCTCCTTCATTTCTTCGAATTCTTAATTAAATCAGTAATACAGACTTTTCTAACTCATAGTTACGTAATAGTTATGGAATTCTCCGAATTTCGTCGTATATTGTTTCTGGGAATTTGATGTTTCTAATTTTTAAATTGTAAGTAGTAAACAGGCAACAGTTCATTATAATATAGTATTATTATTCCTGTTGTTCGACATCGTTTATTAAAAAAAAGGAAAAAGTTAATATTGATTTTTAAATTGAGACAATTGCAACCTAAGAAGAAAGTAATTTACTAGAGCAATTTTTGAATAAAAAATTAGTGTCTAAAAAATTTTTATTTTGAAAACTACAATTTTTACTCTTCAAAATCGGCCAATAATGTGCATTCGAAAACCAAAAAGATTTTTTCTATTTAAGGCACTTTAAATTGCAAAAAATATATATTTTATTATAACTGGCAGACCACTGGGTCATGGGTCAATTTCTGGAAACTTCTACCTTAGTTCCCTAACCTCCCATGCTCGCGTCATATATTTCTAAACTACGTTGAAGACGTCCGCGTAATCACTAGTACGTAACTATTACCCAACAAACAACTATGGGTGCGTAGCTAAAAACATTATAATGGGACATTAATGATGTAAGAAAAATAACTACGATATAGGCAACTACTTTCTATTGCTTGGAAAAGTCCTAAACTTTGCAGTAAAGAGTATACTAACGACCTGATGTGATACATAAAATGCATCCCTAATATCCTCTAATACTATTAAATGAGCTAATCTTGTTTATTTATTTATTTGTCCCAGTCATCTTTGGAACAGAGGCATTATCGTGGATTACCGTTGAATATTTCTGAATTTATTTTACGTCTTCAAGTTCTTGAAAGTTGTTATACTATGGTAAACTCTGACTATAAAACAAATTCTTTCGCAATGGAGGCCTTTTTCCAATGGATTCTCTTCTAAATCTCCGTTCCAATGATGTATACTCAGGTTTATTTTTCAGAGTGTGTATTGAGATGCTCTGTCCTCTGTTATAATCCCCTGTTATGTACTGCTGACTATGGCCCAGTTGTATAAAGCATTGTTAACTTCATGTTAAGTTATCAACATTGTTAAACAATCTGATTGGACAATTAAAATTTGAAAATTCAAAATTCTCTAACCTGATTGGTTAATCGCATTGTTAACTCCGCCATTTTTGATCATGAACTTAACTATGCTTTATGCAACCGGGCCTAAGTGTTGCACATATTATAAACAAGAGAAGCAATTATAAATCATCTAGTAGTCAATGCTGCAAAAGTTTTTTCAAGTTACCCGTCTAATTTACACTATTCATATTTACAGATAGCAAGAAACAACACGAGAAGTCCTATGAACTAAGAACACGCATTAATTCCAGTAATCTCATAAGCGATATCCAGCGTAACGTACTTACAATGATGGAATATGTACATAGATGCTAAAATATTATGATTATCCTTACAGATAAAACGACGCTGGCATTGGCATTTAAAGACGTGACCCAAACGCCTGCGTAACAATGGGCACATCGTATTAAAAGACGGCAGCAGCCTTTATACATCTACGACAATATAAGCGGTTTACTGAGATGACCGGTTCTTGCGCAATCACAATGCACACCTAAGAATCATACCAATTGTTTCGACACCCAACATCGATTAAGTTTTATTTCGCCGATCAAGTGGATTTTTTTGCGGACATCTATGGGTATCATGAAATCGACACCGTTTCGGCACATAAATTTAACAATAATAATTAGAGAATAGAGCTGAAGTGTGTAATGAATTTGTGTGGTTGATTATCTCCCTTGCTAGTTACATTCCTTTAATTCGTCGCGTTGCTGATGGTGTGGTTGTCTATTCCTTTGGCGCAATGAATCGGTGCTTGAATGAATCGATGGTAATCGATGTCTTGGTGATGAATTAAATTTGGGCTTAACAATAAGTTGACGGCAACAATTAAAAAATACAGGTGCATACTGGTCGCAAGTATAAATAAATCTAAGATACTCCTAATTAATGATAAAAATCTTAACAGTCTCTAAACAGCCATTGGAGTGAAAATGTTTTGCAAAGCAAATAAAAAAATTAAAAGGCATAAGCCAAAAGTTAAAGCCGCAATCTATCAGTGGGGAAAGTTTCTGGTAAACAAGTTTTTCACCAATTTCCACTTTGTCTAGAGGTTTTAGTTAGCGTTACAGCTAACACAAATTTTCCTCCGCTGAAGAGACGAACAGAAGTCGGTAACAAAGTAACAACAAAAATATTAACTTTGAGCCGTGTTTCGACAATGTAGATGCTTTAGTTTAATCCCCCGATCTTGAAACGGTGCGGCTTTGGACAATGCATGTTGAATAAAATCGACCACAGGGAATTTAATAAACGGGTACGTTCTGGAAAGCACTGTGGAGATAAGCAGATTTTAAAGAAATTAAATTAATTGGTTGGTCTGTAAAGCTATAATTTACCTTCATTTTTTAAAACCGTCTTTCTAAAATGATAAAAGTGCAAATACTTTTCAATACAGATGTCAATCAATTTTGTTAAAAATAAAATATCTTTTATGGATTTGACTTAATAAAATATCTTTTCATTTTAAAACAAACTTCAAACAAATAATTACAAACGACAAAAATTGAAAACAATAAAAATATCATATTATGTATATTGATTTTCACAAAAATAGACACACCTTTTCCTGTGAATAAAATATCGCTGAGAGTTTTTGAAAGAACATATATGTTATTCACAGGAAAAGTGTGTTTATTTTTGATAAATAAAAAAAGCATATGGTATCATTTTTGAATGATCTTCTCCATACAGGAGTGAACTAATTATAAACAATAAAGAAGTAACCATTGTAGAAGTAAAGTAAAGAAGTAAACTTGAAAACAACATTTTTACACTTTTTTTAGTTTTCTTTTTTTTAGTTTTCTTTTATATATAGAAAAGCAAAAGAAGTAGTTAATAACATGAAATATACATAATGTATTTTGATGTAACAAACAATAAATAGAAAAGATAGTAAAAAATTTAATTATTTTTATTAATTTTAATGAATGGAAAATTTTAGTTCGTTGTTTTGAATAAATTTTAATTTCCTTTGATATCATCAGAAATTGCAAAAAGAATATTTATACAAAAAATGATATATTAAATGCATAAATCAATTATAAAAATAACTCACTATTCATCGGGTCATCATGTATTGAGTACAACTTTTAAACAACAGAAAAACTTAAATTTTGCAAAACAATAATTTAAGTTATTGTTTTTAGTTGATGAATCCCGGCTTTCTAAAGCCTTAAATCTGTTGGCGAAACGAAACTCAAAGTATGTTGGATTCTGGAGACAAAGGGATTTGCAGACAACAAAACTGATGGAGGGGTTGACGGTGTTGATCCAGGTTTACAACACCATGGCAACATTTACTTTCTTTTACTTTTTTACCTGATAGTGTAAGAGAGTGTAAGAGGTAAATGTAAGACTATTGCAACCTAATTAGAAAGTAATTTAGTAGAGCAATTTTTGAAGAAAAACTGAAAGTGCCTATGTTCTGAAACTAATTTTAGATTTTTAACACTTTTATTCGTCGACCGGTTTCGGTCATAGTACCATCATCATAGACAAACATGGACTTTTTGATTACAAAAGTATCATTGTAAACTACAAATAAAATCACGTCTTAAATTATTGTAAACATTAGGTTAAGTGTAACTTACGTTCTACACCTCAACGAACTATGCTAATAGTTCGTTGGAATATTAATCCTGATTGGTTGTATTGTACATCGAAGAAGTTTAATTAGATGATAACAGATTTGAAGTTACTTAAAATAAAAATTATATTATTTCTAAAAGACATGCTTGCCTTGCTGATGGTTAGGTTTGCAGTATTAAATGGAAAACCGGTCGAACACGTTTTATATGAAAGTGCGTTACAATATGCGCTCGAATAATTTGCATTTTGAATTTAAAATTAGAGTTTAAAAATTACATTGTTATATTGTAAGAATTATGAATATAACAGTTATATGATTTTGCATATTTATAGATAAAAACTCATATCAATTATTAAATTGAAGAATTATATTAGGTAATTTTAGAAAGTTAATGTTTGTAATATAAAATAGCGAGTCATAAATTATAGAATTAATGAGAAACTTCAATCATTAATTAGTAAAAACGAAAATAATGTAAACAAAAAGAATAAGGGCGAAATAGAATAAAAAATAATGAAAATGATATGTTTAGAGTAATTGGGAAATTGATTAATTAATAATAAGTATGCAAATAAAATGAAATAGTATTAAATTTAATGTAAAGTAGAAAAATAAAATTTTATAAATATTTTTTTTAATAAATAAAAATATCATATTATATTGATTTTCACAAAAATAAACACACCTTTTCCTGTGAATAAATATCGCTGAGAGTTTTTGAAAGAACATATATTTTATTCACAGGAAAAGGTGGGTTTATTTTTGATAAATAAAAATAGCGTATGGTATCATTTTTGAATGATCTTCTCCATACAGGAGTGAACTTATTATAAACAATAAAGAAGTAACCATTGTTTAAGTAAACTTGAAAACAACATTTTTACACTTTTTTTAGTTTTCTTTTATATATAGAGAAACAAAAGAAGTAGTTAATAACATGAAATATACATAATGAATTTTGATGTAACAAACAATAAATAGAAAAGATAGTAAAAATTTGAATTATTTTTATTAATTTTAATGAATGGAAAATTTTAGTTCGTTGTTTTGAATAAATTTTAATTTCCTTTGATATCATCAGAAATTGCAAAAAGAATATTTATACAAAAAATGAAATATTAAATGCATAAATCAATTATAAAAATAACTCACTATTCATCGGGTCATCATGTATTGTCTACAACTTTTAAACAACAGAACAACATAAAATTTTACATAATTCATTTAATTTTTTTAGTTTAGTTTTTTATTTGATGAATGCTTTCTAAAGCCTTAAATCTGTTGGCAAAACGAAACTCAAAGTAAGTTGGATTTACAGACAACAAAACTGATGGAGGGGTTGACGGAGGTGGAGTTGATCCAGGTTTTTAGCAACATTTACTTTATTTTACTTTTTTACCTGATGGTGTAAGGTGTTTGTACATCCGTCTGTTAGGAACACTCCTATTTCTATTTATTTTAAGAAAAAAAGTTTCTAATAAAAGTTTCATTGTTTCAAACGTAATTTGTTGCAAAAAAATGCGAAAAACTTTTAAACTATACTGTGTGTCCTAGGTTAACGTGAATAAAATCAGTAAAATGGTTATGAAAAAAAAAATCAAAAAACACTTGGAACCCCAGGCCAACTTTGTTTTTTTTTAAAAAATAGATTTCTTTTTTTACTTTAAATGTTGAATAACTCTTAAATGTTGCGACTTTGGCAGAATGAATGTTTAATAAAATAGAGCATGGATTCCATAAATTCCATAAAATTTCCCTATCAATATTTCTCTATTAATAAAGACAAAATGAGAGAAGGATATTGCAAACGAAATAATACTTTGTTTGAAATAATACAAATATAATAAAGCATAAATTAGAATTGAAAAGAACAAAAGCAAAACTTGCAGACATAAATGTAAAGAGGACTGCTCAAACATATAGAATATCCTGTCTATCGAAGAATAAAAGCGAAAACATGCAAAATTTAACAAATTAAAAATATAGAAACGTATACAATGTAAATGCACGAAATGAAATATAAAACAAATGTACTGGAAGACCAGATGTCGAGAAGGAATAACAACTAGAAGCAATTAAAATCGAGAAAGCAAAATTAAGGTTTAATGTCAAAATTGATTGATAGATTGATATATGAATAAAAATTCTCCTTAATGATAAGGAGAATTTTTTCGTTAACACTTTTTGTTTTTCAATTTCTAGTCGTTCTAAAAAGTCCAGCTTTTTGCCTTCAACTTTTAACATTTTAAATTTTAAAACATATTTTTTTAAAACATTATTGTAATCTAAAGGTGTCCTTTTATAAGATGGTGTTTGAATAGGGTAGGACTAGGTTTAGTTTTATGTTCGTAGATATGTTTTGATAATTTTCCACAAACAGGATGCACTGAAGATGTTAAAGATAACTTTTGGAACGTCCTAGATACTCACCTCCACACAATAAGTACTGATGAGCACATATTACTTGGGGAAGACTTAAATGGCACCAAGCATAGAAAAGAGCCGTATCAACTAGTGAAATTTGAGTAACAACAAAGAATAACAGAAATCTACACTTGAAAAATGGAGATTTGATCTAAACCAAACAATGACAAACTTCTGTGAAGAAGCCTGTGAGCAGATACAAGAATGCGCGAAGAAGATACTAGCAGAAACGAAACCCGGCAATAAGCTTATTGACAAACAGTCTTGATGGTGGAAGAAGATGTGCAATGGCCAATTAGAAAAAAGAAGCATACAAAACGTGGGTGATTTCCAAAAATAACAACGACTTTATCGCATATAAACACCTTGAAACTAAAGCTAAATGCGAAGTCACAAAAGCAAAAGATGCACACTACTAATATATATGCAACCAACTTGATTTCTCAGATGGTGCCAACACCAGATATCGGACATGTAAAGCAAATAAGAGATGAAAATCACCAAATCATCAGAAAACCAGCTGAAATCATGCAGCACTCGCCAAAACCTACAACCACCCACTTTCTGGCCCTGTAGAAGCCATAACCTCTGAAGAAATAGTCACAGCCATCAACAAAATGAAAAACAGATAAGCCATTGGACCTCATAACATCCCAGTTGAAATATGGAAACTACTTGGACCACAGGCGTTAAATACTGCTCAACAAGATCATTGAAGAAAACAAAAATTTCTGGTTTTTCCAAACCAGCAATTTGGACAAACAGCATCACAATTCCTCTTTAGCACCTCCTTATCACCCTTCCTAAAGGAAGAGTGATACCGGCAACTGCCAAAACTACAGACCTGTACCTCTGCTTTGTCATACAATGAAAACATTTGAACGCATACTCGACAAACGCATTCTGAACATTGTTATTATTACTAAAAAGTAATGTGGCTTTGTACAAGGGTGCGGTACAACGACGTCATCCATGCAACACCCCTACTACTGGAACGACACCACAAAAAAACCTTTCAATCTCATATGCCCTCAAGATACATCTTCATATTTTTAATTTGTTAAATTTTGCTGGTTTTCGCTTTTATTTTTCGATAGATAATATTCTGTATGTTTGCGCAGACGTTTTTACATTTATGACTCTGTAAGTTTTGAATATCATGGATTACTTGGATGGACCATTACATGGATGAAAATAATTAGAGAACAGCCATCCAAGAATTGATGTTGTTTCTTTTGAAGATGAGCTTCACAATGATTAATTCCTTTAGCTGCTTTAAATGAATACCATCAAATGCCGAACAGGCTACCGATTTAATAGCTATGTTGCAATGGGTGTAACGGCAAGATGATATTTATGATTATTTCTACACAAGCAGAAACAATAAATATATGCTTGCGTACACACACACACACATGTTGACATACGACCGCTTTGCACAATAACTTTCAAAAAATATCCTTACGGCGTGATATTAAAACTTTAACGCCGAGAACTATCTACGAAGACACTTAGCGATGGAAAATGTCTTCGGCGGACAACACTTTTATCTTCGGTCCGTGACGTTTCGCGTTGATGTGTAGCCTTCACATTCTAATCTTCGCAGAAGTTTCCCAGTTAAGCGTGTCGAATGGCGGCTGGAAGATCCGGTGAATCCTTCCTACTGATGCGAAGGTCGCACGCTCGAGGTAACGAGCATTGTGGTTTTCTGTAATTGCCTTGGTACTTACAAGCTGGACGTTTATCGCCTTTTTTCAATTTCCAACCGTTTCGCACATCATATCGTTTGCGTTACACAACAAACAGATACGTGATAATGACGATTGTTTCAAGAGGCAGTGGTCTGCATACATTTACTTATATGTTGCAATTTCTTAGTTGGCTTTTCTTAGTATTTCAGCGTTAAGTCGAAATGACAAACACTGCCGCCGAAAACAACGTTCATTATTAATTATTTTTAAATCTTTGCAAATGATATCTAAAAAAATCACAAAATAAGTTGTATATTGCCACAATTAATCCAAATTATAATTATTATGAAACCGCTTAAGAAGAACTATAAAATATAAGGTTTTTTATTAATATTTTTACTTAATTGCAGAAACAGTACCAAAGTATTTCAAACGAACGGAATTAATCTCTCGGAACGGAATATCTCGTTGAGCGTAAATGTAGGATAATAAATTTCTAAAAATAGAGTACTGCTCAGGTAAGGCATAGAATTGCACACATAAAACAGATATCAACAGTTTTTTTAAGTTAATTTGTTGATGATTATCATTTTATTTTTACATTTAAAATTTCTATTAATAAATTTCAACGTATAAAATAATGTTGTCCTAATCGTAATTTAATAACGTACACTAATTTTTTTTTACTTGTGTACAATTTTCAAGTGTTATAATGAACGATACAAAATTTCTACTACTGTAGAAGTGTAATTATCTTCTTTTGTAATCTTTAAAATAACAAAACAATTTTGTACCGACCAACTCTGCAACATAGTGGGAATAATCTTCACATACCAAACATTTTGCACATTTAAACACTTTTTACTTTCTCTCATGTAAAGAGAAATATATGCATTCGGTCCAAAATTGTTACGGTGAGATTTTGATATATCTGGACGAATTGTGGTATTTTAAGTCTAGTGGTACCATTTTTGGCCTTTGGTCTGTCCGTCCGTCCGTCCGTTAGATATAGTTTGTGGTCCACACATCAACCAGTTCTAATCATTTTAGGAAAAAAAGTTTCAAATCTCCAAGTCTTTCTCTCTTCAAGAAGTATTTTCATATATGCAGGTGTCCCATTTCTTCAAGACGCTGTGAAATTTTAGATTTTTAATCAGAGCACCTGTATATTATTACATTTTTAGGTTCCTTCTGAAATTTATGGTCTATTTTACTAACCACACATTTGACCAAAATCGCACTGTTTAGGAGCATTTGACATAGCGGTGCGGAAATGCGAACCATAGCTCTCTTAGAGTCTATTTCAGCAAAAAATTAACAAGAACTGGCCGGTTTAAATCAAACACATCACATTTCCAGCTTGACAATAATTAAAATGTAATTTTAGATCACTTTTTTAGGATTTTAGAACGGTTTGATTTAATAAAACAACCAATTATCTGAGTATACTTTTTCGTGACCACATCGAACAGTTTGATGACCCCTTCATCGCCGCCCGCGCGTATCAATGTACCGTCCGAACGGAACGAGGCCCCGTGCGCTTTGTTCCTGAACCGCGACAGGTTTTTCACGAGGAACTTCGTGACGCTTCACCCTCACAGATTAGCGCAGATTACAGCGAAATGGTACGGTTTGACAGGCGAGAAGTCTATACAATACGACCAAAACTAGCTTCGACGGAAGGG
>JAWQRJ010005305.1:0-10341 GCA_033557515.1 Diorygopyx duplodentatus
CTTTTATATATAGTTTTTTATTCTATCTTGAATATTAACGAAGATATAAGGTTGGCCCTGAAAATACAAACACACTGTACATCTGTTCCATAATATAATTTTGATAATGAATTCGAAATTGCTGTTGTGTATAATTTCTTCTAAATGGTTCATGAAAATGTCACTCATAAGTCCGCTAAGTGGGGAGCCCATAGGTAAACCTTCAAACATTTTGTAATATTTATTGTTAAATGTGAAGTGATTTTGGTTAATGCAAGCAGTTAAAAGTATTATTAAGTTATTAGCATCTGTGTTATTGTTTAAGTGATTATTAATGATTTGTGCTGCTATGGAAATTGTTTCTTTAATAGGTACGAGTATATTTGTGTATATTTGTGTAAGTTAATAATGTCAAATGATAAAGTTGTAAATTCAGAAGGTAGTACTAAATTGTGGATATTATCAAATAAATTGTAACGATTTTTATAGTATATTTAGGTGTGAATTCAATTATATTTTTGAAAAAATTGACTAAGAATTTAGAGATAAAGTATGAACTAGAATTAGTGAAGATTATAATTGGTCTAATTGGAATGCCATTTTTGTGTATTTTGGGGAGTGAACGTAGCTTAGGAGTTATTGGATTCATAGGTAAAGCTTTTTTAAGATTGAATGTATATTTATTTAAAGTTTATGAAGTATTTTTTATGATTTTTTTGAAATTATTCTGAAAAGTTAGATTAGGGTTTCTCTTTACCTCCATAAAGTCATTTTCTTGTATAAATTGTTGTGTTCTTTGAATGTAATTTATATTATTCAATAGGATTATACCAGCGTTTTTATCACCTGTTGTAATTATGATGTTTTCTTCTTTTATCTTTTTTTTTGTAGGTTTCGTAGCGTGATGTTTTCTTGATCCTCATGTATTCTTGATTTTTTATTTCGATGATGTAGGTTTTCTTTTTTTCTAATGGTTATAATAATTTCTTTCTTGACTTCTTCTTCTGGATGGTTTTTGATGGCTGCTTCAATTTCTATTGTCAACTTTGGAAAGTTGATTTCTTTGTACGGAGCATATTGATGTCCTTTTTGAAGAAGCGTTTCTTCTGATTTAGTTAGTTTCAGAGATGAAAGATTAGTAAAACGGGTGTGAAATTTGTGTGAATTTTAAAATAGTGTATTTGGGATTCGTTTTGATTTTAATAATTCTATTTTCTTTTTGTGTTTGTTAGTTATTTTATGAAGTGTAATTTTATTGAGCAGTTTAGGTTTTGAAATGTATTTGTTAAGTATCAGAAAGGGGAATTTTATGTTCAAATCTGAATAAAGGTTGCATAATGTTATGTTTTAATTATTAACTTTTTTGTATTGTTTTCTAATTTCTGTTTTTATAAATTGTTGTTTTAATTGAAATACTTTATTTCTATTGATTTGTTTAGGAAATTTAAAATTAGTAAAAGTAGGGATTAACTTGAAGTGTAGACATGTTTCGCTTGTATCGCTTGTATTCGTAATAATTTAAAAAATTCTGTATTACTGATTTAATTAAGAATTCCAAGAAAGGAGAGTGATGATTTTTACTAATCTAGATTAGTAAAAATCATTAATCATTATAAAAAAATGTTTAGCTTCATCTTCTTCCTTGCGATTCATTTGGTATTTAAATACTATAAATAAAATATTATAAGGCAAACGGTCTATTTTCTGTACCAGAATGGTTTAGCGAATTAACGTTTATATTTCGTCGATAAACACGCGACTCACCGTTAAAATAATAAACTCTTGAATAAATTACCTCTCGAATGCCATAATTACCCCGTCAGATGTATGTAATTGTTCAGAAGCGTGAATGTACTATTGCGTGCATGCGGTACCAGTATCTGTGTTGCCCCATTGCTGGGCTGTTGTAAATGTAACATATGCGGTCTATTGTACCATTGTGCCAGATGGCGTAATCCATTACTGAATACCCATTGGTCAGTTTTTTAACTGTAGCGTATACAGCAATTTCTTTTAAATTTTTAAAACATAGGCTACATAATCTATTCCCATTTCACGTGTCGATATTTGTCATTAATTTCTGTCTCTACTTTTTCAGTTCCTCTAGAATTTATTTCTTCATTTTTCTTCTACTTTTTCTACGATATCACCCATTACACATAAATCAATAATAGGCTTAAGACTCCACCCTGTGTGTCACCTTCTTACGTTCTACCTTTGAAGATATTTGAACTTTAACAACTGCATTTAAAGTTTAATCTCCAAAATTCGAACGTGACTTATCAGAATTTTCACGCGATTCCTGTTTAAGCTTTAATCTCAGTTATCGATTCGCACATCGATTCGCGCGACGATAACCCACATATACGTGGCGATCCCATTTCTCGGCGCGTGAATTTTCGATTTCTCCCCCATAAATAACGTTGTCGAAACGTCTACCAAATAATCACAAGGTAACGTCGCGAAAATTCCCCGTATCTGATACGTGACGGGGGCGATAAATAAAATTCGGATTTCTGTATTTGTTACTACTTCGTATGCGCTTCGTAGGCCCATTGGGCGGGTTCTAGGTTTGCTCCCCAGATATACTCGGGGCGCACCTTTCGAATTTTAACTCCGGCGAAATTTACCGATAGGGCGTGTGCTATTAATTTAAAAAACCGCCCTTCCCACCACCATGCGCATTTATTAATGGGGGAGCTCGTAGTACAACGCCCCAATCTAACTCGGGCGCTTTAAATTAACAAGCGCCAATGGTGACGTCATTTAAGGTTGGGAATTGATGGAACTATGGGAATACTGCGTATTTCTGTACATGATATTTATTTGTATCCCCTAAATATAGCTGCCATTCAATTTGGTAGAAATAATTAAACATTTCATTAAGTTGCGAGGTAGTAAACCAAAAACGATCTGTATTATGAAATTATGATTAACATAAAGTTCAGTTCTAAAATACCTGTTTCGCCGATGTAATAAAGCAAGCAACCCCTTGAATTAACTAAGTAAGTTGTCTCACCTAGTGTAAAATTGAATGTGTCAAATTATGCTGTCAAGGGGAGGACCCTAGAGGTAAATAAATATTCAAATTACCTCCCACAAAATTAAACCCTCAAGGATTCCCGTAGAGTTGAACGAAGTTCAATAGGAATTCTAATTAAACGGGACTGGGGGTTTATACCGGATATCAGGTGTCCCTTTATCCCGAGATTAAAGTATTTATGTGTGGGGGAACAATGCGCACTCAGAGCTTGAGGGCTTTCGAGGCTAAACTACTTGACCCCTAACCTAAACTGGCAGGTTAGGTTAGATCACCGGTCATGCAACGCAGTAAAGTGATCCTTGATAAATCCTTGACAACAGTTGCTATACTTTATCGAAGTAGTTCTATTCTTCTAGCTTACACAATTTTTTGTAATTAAAAGTAGTGCAAAGAGGAAAGTTTATCTGTGTGCGCAACACCTTTTTAATTCATTTTTTGCCCAGCCGTGCTGCTTATCAAAGTAAACATATTTCTGGTTAACACGCGCTTTGCCACCGACGAGATAACTTTTTCCCCTGTACATACATATTAATTAGGACGTCTCCAAATGAAATTCCAACGAAGTGCGTTTTCTAATTTATTCTGGTATTACAGTTTCCCTCCGGACATCTAAAGGCGACTTTTAAAGCAAATTTACATATTCATAAATTTTACGTTATGCCGACGAAGTTTCGCATTTTTGATGCACAAGTTTGCTCACTTTGTAGTGAATAAACAAAAGTGAGCCACGGAGGCGAGGCGCATTGTGATGAAATTATGCGAATTCGGTTGTACCAGTGCTGTAATGTCTAGCCTAGCAGGACGATTTGCATACATATGTTCGTAGTAGAAAAACTGAAAAGCTTTTGAAAAGAAGAAAATAAGTAGGTATAAAATACCGGTTGTTCTGACGTCAGAGGTATCGGTACGTCAGATTCGCCGCCATTTTGTTTTTTCGAGTGGTGGGGGGACGCCGCCGCCATTTCTCGGAACTGGCAAGCCACGCCCCCTCAGAGCGGCCATTTTTGTTTTCCTCGAGTGAGCGCGCATGGCAGGCCCGGGGGGATGCGGGAAGGCGGATATGCGGGAAGGCGGATATGCGGGAAGGCGGATATGCGGGAAGGCGGATATGCGGGAAGGCGGGTTCCTCCAATCGAAGGGCTCCAGGGGGGCGTATCCAGAGACGACCAATTGAAAGGACTGAATGCGTGTCGGAACACGAAAGAAATTCTGCGAAATTTGGCAATGTTATGGCCATTTTCCATATTAGGAAGAAACGGAAGTCTGTTTTTGTATTCAGTTAGCGAGCGCGAAATTCTAGGGAATTTTGAACGAATGGTTTAAAGAGAATTCAATATCGAAACCGCTATAGAAATTCTACTGAATTTATATCGTGGTCGCGAAAGAAATTCTGCAAAATTTATCAAGAATTCTATATCGAAACCACTATAGAAATTCTACTGAATTTATATCGTGGTCGCGAAAGAAATTCTGCAAAATTTATCAATGCCATGGTTTTGATTTCTGGGGAATTTTGAGGCGATTGTTTAAAGAGAATTCAATCGAAATCGTTAAAGAAATTCCGCTAAATTTATGTCTAATTAAAAATTTCCTGTCGAGACATGAATTGCGGGGAGGAAGTGGAGGTTTTTTTAGAAAAACTTTCATCGTCCTCTTCGAGGAAAAAATGATATAAAAGAGGCAACATTCGGTTCTCTCATTCAGTTGCAATTCAAAACAGATATTCTCTTGCACCTAGAGCTAATAATAAAAATGCCTAAAGTCAACGTGAAAAAAGTGAAAAATGTTAGTGTTGTGGCTGCTGCCGCTGCCGCTATCAAGAGAGAAGTCGTCCCTAGTACTTCGAGTCCCCGAACACGCCGTGAATCGACGCATATGTCTGAAATACAGGATCCAGAAACGCTGATGGAAAGCAAATTGAATGAGGTAAATGCAGTAGTGAACAATTTCAACGACAAACCTAAAATTTCCATCAGCGATTTGGAGCAAGGGGCAATCTACCCTATTATAGATGTGAAAAGACTGCCAAACGCTAAATTTCCTACGGTATTGGTTGAAGTGGAAGAGGGCATTATATTTTTACCGCAAAGATTTGTGAAGGCAATTGACGACGACTTTATTGCACTTTTTAATTCTGCATGTAGCCCGATAGGGTTACAGTTTAACGGGCGGTTAAATGTGGGGAAACAAAATCCCGCATATCTGCTAGAATTTGTTAAATTTTAAAAACAGCCTTCGCTCTTATTATTATTATTATACCTACTGCTTTACATTGCTTAATATTAACCAGTATACATTTCGTCAATCAGATGGAGGAAATATCCAATCGAACAGTCGCAGTTATAGAGGAGATGTTGAGAACTTGTAAAACACCTAGAGAATTTCAAACATTGAAAAAATATACCGCAAAATCAGTTAGGCAGATAACTAAATTGATGCGTACAACTTCTGACGGCCGCAACAAAAAATTTTTGCAAACAAAATTGTGCCAATTAAAAAGTATACAATTACAAATTGGAAGATATCTAAACAGCGGAAAACCCATCGTTGGAAGGGGAGGGATTGTTGGAGGACGAAGAAGCGAACGCATTAAGTGGATCGAAGTGGCTTCAGCTTTTCAAAGTAGAGTTCGAACAGGTGCAATTTTAAATATTAAACATAAGGATCCTACAACTTTTCTTGAAGATTGCATCCCCTTAATTAAATCACGTCTTAAATACATGCTAACCCATTCAATGACTGCTCTAAAATTGAACATGGAGTTTAGTTGTAATTTTATATTACCCATTTCCGAAGAAGAAGAGGTTAAATATTTCAACAGCAGGAATATCGCCATATTGGCAAGCGAGGATATTGAAGCCGCGATAGCAGAAATTAATAAAAATATTCTAATACAAGTAAGTGGAAACATAAAGGCGTTTGATTGTTTTTATTTCAACTTTGTGTTTACTTCTTACAGATGGAGGAATTTAGCGAGCGTGGTTCGGGCTGGGGTTTCTCCGCCATTAATTATTTATTGGTATGCATCAACAAATATTCGCCACTACAAGCAGGTTCGCACGTCCCGTTTCCAACAGGCCTCTCAAACAATAAAAAAGGAGCTCTACTTAACATTCGCAATAGCGGTAATCATTGCTTCATTTATTGTATAATCGCTGGCATGTATAAAATGTACTCTCAAGAAATGTCTTCGTATAGGCGCTTTGATATCGAAAAAATGTTTAATTTAAACGGAATATCATTCCCTGTAAATTTATCCGATATAAGCAAGTTCGAGTTAAAAAATCCTCTGATATCTGTAAACGTTTTCGGCTTCAATGCTAATCTGCAATTGGAGGGGCCATATTACCACACCAAAAGCAAAAAAGAAACCCATTGCAATTTATTAATTTTAAAATCCGCTGATGGAGAGACATTTCACTATTGTCTAATACATGATTTATCGCCGTTAGTGGCGAGTCAATTATCTAAGGTTGACCATAAAATGTTTATATGCGATAGTTGTCTCAATCACTTTTATGATGCTTCAAAGCTAGCCAAACATTCGATTGACTGTGGGAAACATAAATCTGTGAAAATAACTCTTCCCCCCGCAAGCAAATCCGTTTTAAAATTCCATAACTTTAAAGCGCTATATCGCAGACCGTTTGTAATTTATGCAGATTTTGAATCGATCTTAAAGAAAGTGGAAGGATGTAGTAATACAGACACGCAATCATTTTCTTTAAAATACCAATTGCATCAACCATGCAGTATTGCTTATAATGTATGTTGTTCATTTAGTAACGAGTATAACAAATTTCAGTTATTTCGAGGAGAAAATCCGCAAAAATGGTTTATTAGACAATTGGAGGCGCTAAGTAAAGATATTTTTACAACTCTGAAAAAGTCGACGAAAAATGTTATGAATGCTTTAACGGCAAACGAAATATTACTTTATAATACCACCAATGCATGCCCGGTTTGTAATTCTAAATTTAGCCATCAAAATTCTAAAGTTCATCACCACGATCATTTTACAGGCAACTTCATTTCGCCTCTGTGTAACAACTGTAATTTACAAATAAAAGTAGACTACAGCGTCCCGATTTTCTTCCACAACTTAAGCGGGTACGATATGCATTTGTTTGTAATAGATCTTGCTGAAAAGTACAATGTTGAAATTATCCCTGTTAATCATGAAACATATATCTCATTAAGCGTAATAATTAACAGAATCAAATTTATTTTTCTCGATAGCTATAGATTTATGGCCGCCCCATTGGATGAGCTAGCCAATAATTTGGAAGCAAATCAAATGAATCGCTTAAAAGAGCAGTTTACTAGACCAGAAGAATTTAATTTACTTAAACGAAAAGGGGTTTATCCGTACGATTTTGTTGACGATTTTAGTAAATTCAATCATACATCTTTACCTCAAAAGGAGCAATTCTTTTCAATATTAAAAAATGAAGAAATAAGTGATGAAAATTACGCTCACGCAAACAACGTTTGGGATACATTTAATTGTAAAACTTTCGGGGACTATTCAGACTTGTACCTTAAAACAGACGTCCTCCTTTTATCGGATGTTTTTGAAAATTTTAGAAATATGACTATACATTATTATGGATTAGATCCTGCGGCATTTTACACAGCGCCGGGATTGAGTTGGGCTGCAGCATTAAAAGTAACACAAGTTAAATTAGATCTACTGCAAGATGTAGATATGATACTATTTGTGGAGAAAGGTATACGAGGTGGAATAACGCAATCTATACATAGATATGCTAAAGCCAATAATCCCTATAGTCCTAGCACCTTTGACGGCAACCCTCTACATACCTATCTCATTTATTGGGATGCTTGCAATTTATATGGATGGGCACAATGCCAGTATTTACCGATATCGGAATTTCAGTGGTTGGAAGAAATCGAGAATTTCAACGTTTTCAATATTTCCGATACTGCAGAGTACGGCTACATTCTTGAAGTTGACCTTAATATACCTACAGATTTACACGAATACTTTAACGATTTTCCTCCACTTCCAACGCATATGAAACCTCCAGGAAGTTCTAATGCTAAATTACTTTGCTCCTTAGACAATAAGGATTCATATGTAATACATTATATTAATCTAAAACAAGTTTTAAATTTAGGCGTTAAATTGAAAAAAGTTCACAGAATTTTAAAATTCAAACAAAGTCCTTGGTTAAAAAAGTTTATTATGTTAAACACAGAGTTGAGAATGAAGGCCACTTCCAACTTTGAAAAGGGTCTTTTTAAATTGTATAACAACGCAACTTTTGGAAAAACAATGGAAAACGACCGAAAGAAAAGAAAAATAGTTTTTTGTAATAATTGGGAAAGTGCGAGGAAGTATATCGCTCGCCCCGAATTTAAATGTTCAAAAATTTTTACCGAAAACTTAATATCCATTGAGCTCGAAAAAACAGAGATAGTGTTTAATAAGCCAATCTATGTAGGATTTTCTATTCTAGAACTTTCAAAGACGCTAATGTACTCGTTTCACTATGATTTTGTGAAGAGTAAATTAGAACAACACTTCAAATCGCAACTTCTCTACATGGACACTGATTCGTTGGTGTATAAATTTGATTGCAAAACCCCTAATTATTCCATCTACGACGCTATTCGTAATAATATTGATTTGTTTGACACTTCAGATATGCCTGCAAATAACGTTTGGGGTATAGCGCAAGTAAATGGCAAAGTCCCGGGGAAATTTAAAGATGAGTGCAGCGGAAAGATTTTAACGGAATTTGTTTGCTTGAGGCCTAAAATGTACAATTTTAAAATCGATAATAAAGAGCTAGCCCCGAAAGTGAAAGGTGTCGCCAAGTCAGCCTCAAAAAGAATAACTTTTAGCGATTTCCTAGATGTATTATTTAATAATTCCTACAAAATGAGTCAGTTTAATACAATTCAATCGAAAAATCATCAGTTATATTCCATTCGGATAAATAAAATTTCGTTAAGTAGTAACGATGATAAACGCTATATTTGCCCCGAAATCCCTCCAATTGCTACCCTAGCTTGGGGACATCACAAAATAACATGAAATATATTGTATTCTCTTTCTCTTACGCATGTTTGTTTCCTCTTATTTTAATAAAAAAATATTTAACTCAATATTCTGTTGTTTTTTTAATTGACGTGTTATGGAAATAAAAAGGCAAGAGACCAACGGTAAGTATTTATTGTAAAAAAACTTATTCCAATATTACATGTTTAAAAATAACTGTATAGATATGACGTTTTCGAGCGCACAACAGGAAGTAGAAGCCTCGCGGAGACGATGGTAACCGCATGCTCGGTCGCTAGGCTCTAATCTTGAACAGTCACTATTTCCTTGTAGGTCAATTACCGTATGTCTCGGTAGAATATTTCGTAAAACGTTTGCTTTCTGGTGTCCTTTCACGAAAATCGCTTCCGCCCCAATCGTAAATTGCGTTAAAATTTCATCCAGTTTAGAAAACGCGGTATGACCATCACTATATCGAATGTGATGAAGGTTTTTTTCAAGCCAAATAATTTCTTTCTGCTCCCGCCTCGTCAGCTTCTTGAATGGTATTTCCGGTTTGAAAACAAAATGTAGAATACTTTTTCCGTCGCCAATCGCCAACTCTTTTACGTAGAACCCCGTTTCAAGCTGGAATCCTTGCATATCAATAACTTTAACTGGTACACGCTTAGCCATTATGGAATAACGGTGCCGTGCTTGAAAAATATAAGATAAGATTTTTCCCGTATTCTTTATACGCCTTTGAAATCGAATTCTATCACGAGCGAGTTGTAACCAATCGAGAGACTCAATGAACACTGGTAGATATTCATAAACGAGTGCAATATTATTGAACGTTATTTTTCTTCCGGTTTTGCGATCCATTTAAATAATTTTTTCTACTATACCTGTGAGGGGCGTATAGTCATAAATGGAGTCGTGAATTATTAAACAGAATACGCTAACATCCTCCTCAAAAGCACTCTCTGTTTCCATTTCCAGTTTTATGTCCACAGTGGATGATTTGACGCTTTCTAATTGCTTTGAGCAGTCCAAAACGAAGAGAGGAACGTCGTGGAATTCGCTGTAGCTGAGTAGAGGTTCACCGCTTTTTATACCATAATAACTTTGTCTAAAAGCTGTGTACATATTGTATGCGTTGGCATACCTTTTTCTATTCATTGCCATATTCAAATTGTCGTATGGATAGTGGGTAGAATTTAGGAATAATTTTATATTGGTAATTTGTACGTGGGAAAAATCTGATGAATCATTAGTTTCATCGTCTTTTTTCATAGATTGAAATCCTACA
>JAWQRJ010005306.1:0-10341 GCA_033557515.1 Diorygopyx duplodentatus
GAACGCAGCCGAGATAATCGAAAAGTGCATCTGCAGGTGCTGCCAATACAATAAATTTTAAGTTTCATTTCTGCTGTAGAAAAGTAGAACAGTGGGTCAGCTCCAAAATGTTAAATATAAATAAATGGTGAATCATTGAAAACATCTTAGCTACTAATTTTGTTTTAATTAAAAAGGTATTTTCTTCTAATTGAAATATTTATGTTACCACGCTACTGCCACCGCATGTTACATAATATTTTTATGTAATTAATGAATGTAAAACTATGTAAGTTATGCTTTTATCATAATAATTTTGATCATAATATATATTTAACCATACGTACCGCTTTCTCACTTTACTTCAACGATGAGCTGAAACAATCTAATATGAAGGTAGGGGTATCATAATAAATAAATAATTATAATCAGCAATGTACTGGAGGATATTTTTATTTTGACTAATATCAGAAATTGTTACAGCATTGCCAATAATCGAAACAAATTATTGTACTTACCTGGAAAATTCCTTTAGAGGTTTATTCTTTGAACTGATAAGTTTCCTACATTATTGTATTCAATCGGCCTTCACATTCTTCTTGCATATTCTCTATAGTATAATTAGTTGTCCATTAAATTTATTATTTTTGAAATCAATATGCAATTATAACAGTGAAGTTTTTCTGGAATTGTTTGTTATTTGTAATCTGACCATTCATAGAATAAATTGTTAGTTAGAAAACTTTTTCTCAATTTCTTCTCTATCCTACATTAATGTTCATCTGTTTTAGGATCGGATTCGCAAGATTGACTTATGACTTCTGGTGGTCACAAATGGTGTTGATTTCATGATATAAAATAAAAGAGGAAAAGCCAACTTCTTCTTTCGTTTTCGTATTTTACGACTGGGTTCCCTTTCATAAGAAAAGCTAAATAAGTGTATAGAAAAGCTGTGATTCTATGAAAATTAATACAAATTAAACAAAATAAGTTACTATTAAAGGACTGAACTTATCTTCCTTCGTTTCCTTATAATGAAGGTCACTACAATATTTTCAAAAAACATTTTTATTCACATGTTTTTATCTTTTCTTTTAGAAAATCTCTTTACTTGTCATTTATTATTGGCAAAACAAATAATAATAATCCTTTAAATCCAATAAAAATTAACGAGCAAAATAATGGTGGAGTCGCCGTAACGGTCTTTAAATTGATTTGTTTACAATTGTTCCACCAAATTTATAATTCATTTGTTTACCAAACCACTTCCTTACAAAAAAGTGCCTAATAGATCTTTCCGTCGCGAACAAAACAAGGGCTCGGTTCCTGAAATTCGTTTATTGTGTATAATTGACTTACCCTTGCCAGAAAGAGGCGGTGCCGGTGTACGCAGTGTTGCGAAATCTAGGGCACTGTGCCATCAGGGATAGGTCAACCCCCACCACAGCGCAAAAGTCAATGCCCTCTCTGCATTTTGCGATAGCAGCCCCAATGATCCTGATTTTGCACTGTAGGGTGTATCTGATGTTGTACGAGTGTATAGGAACTCGTATTAAAATGCAGTTGCTTATAAACAGTTTTTATGAAAATATGCAGGGTGGGCATTTTTTATAACTTCTGGAAGAATTCAAGAATTAAAAACACATATTTTAGCAACCATTTACTAGTTTTAATGTTTTTTTTTGCAGTTTTTGTACTAATTTATTATGACAAATTTCAAGTAAACTATATGTCAGATGAAGATATTTAGTAGCTGTCTAAAAAAATATGTTTGTATTTGAAAAACAAAATTTATCTATTCTGAGAGATATTATTATGGATAACAATTCTTTTCTTTCAGTTATTAAATACTTTAAAGGGGATAAAAGATACAGTTTATAGATTAAAAATCGCTCACCCTATATACAGTGAGGATACCACTTATGGAATAAAATGATTTTTGGCGATATTTTAGAAAATTGTGGAAAATGCTCGGACAGGTCGATTTTTATTCTCAAATGTACGTCTTTTGAATTAAAATTTCAATGTACAGAGTGATCCATGTATTAGCAGCAAAAGTTAGGTCATTTTATTAAATGGAACCCCCTATATATTTTTTTTATTTTTGGATTCTACTTGATCATCTGATTTCAACAACATACAATACAGGGTTTAAATGGTAAAGGCAATAGAAACACTTAATGTCCTTTGTTATCACAGTATGAATGGATTATTTGTAAACGTACCTCATGTATGTTTGCTTTTTACTACTAACTAACTTTTACGTATAAGATGACTTTCTAGAATTATTTCGTTTAGATAATTTTGGTTTTCGTAATTTAAGAGAAATTAAATTCGATTTCTGGCAGTGGAATGTTTTCTTTCATTACAATCATATCATCTTTCTCCAAGATTTGAAGGAATTTCTCTAGTTAGAATCGTGATTGATCTATTCTACCATTCTTGATTTTGCTGGATATCTGTTTTCCACACTCACTTCTTCACTCAACCAAACTAAATGGAAGATTTACTCCATGGCAAGTTTTGTTCATCTAGTGGATACTCCATTCCTTTGAATACCCACAACAGGATAGCTAGTTTTTTAAATGAAATATTCATATTTGGTAATATTTTTGCAATTGGATTTGTAGAAATAAATCTCTTTAAACTACATTGGTAAGCATATCATTCAGATTTACGTTCATTTTAACCTTTTCTTTTCCTTAATATTTTACTGTTGTATAAACACAGTAACTTTGAAATTTCAGTGTTTTCCCAGTTTTCCGGAAAGATAACCAAAGATTAAAAACACCACTTAAAAGTCTTTAATTGTTTATTTCTTAACAAATATCAATTAAAAATGATAACATACCATCTCATATAAAACACCAATATAATCGTAAAAAATGTGTTTATGTGTATGCGTGTGTGTGTGTGTTTTGGTTGTATGTTAGAATGTTTTTCGGGGGTGATGTTTGACAAGAAGGTTCTGACGTATTGTTAATATGTAAGTATCCTACAACTCAAGAACTTCTCAATAGCACTTCCCGAACGAATTGTGGATGAAAAATCAGCGTTTCCGGGCAGAATCGAGTATTACAATATACAGTTTTCGTTTTCTATTTTATTTAATAGCAGCATGATGTACGTATAAAAGTGATGTATACGCGATTAGTGAAATGAACCAACCTACGAATCCTTCATAGAGGAATGGAATTAAAACGTTCGCGACTGTTTTGACACACAACAATTGGTGAAGTTTTGGTGATGTGTTGTCCGTTCAATTACGATTATGGATGAACGAATGCGATTATTTCTGCCATGCAGGTGACGATGAAAGACGTTTATTATGATGATGGCAATATTTATTTCGATAAATGAGGTTCCTTATGCATGATAAATGAGTATGTTCCTGTTTCCTGGATAAGGGTCAACAGATTTATCACTATTTTTTTGGGTACCGTTTTAGCAAATCTTTAAATAATCAAAAAGAAGTTTTGGGCCAAAAGAAACGATTTGAAAATGTTTTCAAGAGCACCAAATCCGATTAATTTCTTTAGAGACCCTTTATTAGCAAAAAGTTTCATGGCTTGAATGGCCTTTCATGACAAAAACTGAACATACAGTGAGTACTTGTAACATAATTTTAAATGACTCATCTACTGGCTCAACTAAACTCAGTAATTCATTGAAGCCCGCAACCAAAAAAGCTTAACTGCAATATGAAATTTCGATATGACATTGGATTCTTTCAAAGTTTGTTTTATTTGGAAGATTTATGCATCAGAAAATTGATGGACCAATCCATATTACAAAGTACTCAAAAAAATTTGTTTACGTGATATGCGAAATATAACTAAAATTCCCATTCTGAAATATATTTTGGTAAGTCTAATGTCTTTTTTCTTTCTTCTTTTTCTTCTTCTTATCTTAAGGTATACACTTTGGTGGATGGCATAAATTTGGTGGATACTAAATATTGACGCACTTAACTAGTTTCAAATGGTTCGTTACGTCAAATGGAACATCTTACATTGCTTTTTGGTATTGTTTCATTTAAAGCTATTAATAAGTAGGTTTGGCTAAAATTAAAACTGTTCGGGATATTTAGCTTCCTTGCACTAATTAGCTGTCTGAGTATTTAGAGAAATAACCAAAATTATTTTATAGTAAAGATCAAAGGCGGTAATTACATTACTGACCAGTATTTATTTAATTTTTTTCTCAACCGGTTTCGGCTTCCAATCAATCTTGCAATATTGAGTCTCCCCTGATAATGATATGCAAGTCGAAACTAGTTGAGAAAGAAAATTGAAGTACATGCTGGCCAGTAATTAACCTCCGTCGTTAACCTTTACCATCTACAGATTAGTAAATGTGGAAATGAGCTTAATAAAATTGCTTTTGTTACTTCAACCATTTATGGCTTCTTTTGTTCTCAAGATTTTTAAAGCCACCTAAATGTTTCCATAAAAAAACAGAGTATATTTTATTGAAATATTTTTTGAAGTATTTATATAGACATTCAACTCGATTTATTAAAACAACCTGTACTGGCAGTCATATTCTTATAAAAATTTAAATATCTAGAAGAAGTTAAGGAACAAGAATTTATTAAAATATAGGGTATTTCATTAGAAAACTAAAGTGAATACCGCTCAGCGCAAATGGAACATCCTAAGCAACAACCAAAATTTTTGTAGTTGAATATTTCTTGTATTTGTATTACCTATTTACTTACAATGTTTAATATTTAGATTAAAAAAACATCACAATCCAAAACTTGTACAACAATATCGTTAAACTTACTTTTCACTTAACTAATATAGAATTTCACAATATACGTAAACCTTTTCCAGTAAGAAAATGGTTAAATTTCCAAGTTACTCACCTTCAATGTTCTTATGTAATGTGTATCTAAGAACATAATAAATCAGCAGAAAATTTTATGGACAATTTAGAACAAATTTTTCCAATGTTGGTAATCCACAATAAGAAAAGAACGCTTACTTTTAACAAGTAAAGGTTTTAAACAGGGAATTTTTATGTTTTTGTGAATACAGTAAACTCTGGTTATAACGACCTCCATTACAGTGAAATCTCGGTTATACCGAACTTACTAAAAAGCCTCGTTCCTAATTCCACAAATACAGCATTGAAAATCACTCGTTATAGTGCTCGGATATAACGAAACTTCGAATGTCATGAACCAAATAAAAATAATTATAAAAATTATTTGAGATCTATCTACACTTTATATAAAAAATTGATGTAATAAATTCTTAATTCCTTGTGGTGGCAAATATGAAACAGACGCAATATTTAAGTTTATGTGTGATATAGAAGGCGAAATCATATTTGAATGAAGCTTTCACAATTTTTAGAAAATATTAAAAAAGAAAACCATACAAAGGAATATACATACCTATAAAAATATAAGCATTGATCATAGTTCGAAACTTCTGAATGCAGATCAATCCAGAGATGTTCAGGTAATACAAAAGCTACAGATCGCTATGAAAGCCTACAAGAAGAGGAGGATGGTCATAACCGGAGTTGATTGTAGTTGACTTAAGTGTTTATTACAGTGAAGTTGAAAATAAGTAGCCCTGAATAGAACACCAAAAACTAGTTTATTTTCATGAAACAGCAATATATAAACAGCAGTGTCATGCAGTAAAGGCTACAGTAACGCTAAGTTTTTACCTTCCTTGTACCTTCCTTCAAGATCGACTTATATTAAACGGTATCTCTTACCGATATTGAATAGTAACTAATAATTTTATAAATGATTTGTCTGAAACTTTTTGGTCAGCGGTTTATTCATAGTTTATTTTTTATTATTTCGTTATATGAAAAAGTTTTTTTTTTATTTTCATATCCAGATTATGCATCCATCCATCCAACTTTTATCTCTCGATTTTAAACAGTAAATGTTATATTTCGCATATGAATTATTGCTATTAGTATAAATTTATGGAAAAAAAATTGGAACGATAAGAGTTTATAGCCATATAACACGGAAGTTATTTTGGTGGAGGAGCCGGATAATGTCAAAAATTAATGATAATTATTGGCTCATTGCCAAATTACTTTTCTATACTTGCCTCGAAAACTCATTAATTGACAATATGAAAAAGACAAAGAAAATTGACCCTTATCAGGTTGTAATTGCCACGGTCGGGGGAGCAAACGAAGAATGCAAGAGGGTGGCCTCGGAAATCAGGTTACAACGGGGTGATGGGTCGATGAAACATGTCGTGGAAAGGCCTCACCCCCAAGCAGCGTTCCCCGTCCCCCTTCCGCGCCCCTGTACGCGTGAACGAAATACGAATGTTACAATTCTATGTATGCTCCTAATGCCACTCGCGCTCCGAGTGTGTACGTATGTATGTATGTGTGTGTCCCTGTATGTGTGCGAGTGTGTCTGTGTGTGTTGCACGTTGGGTGGGGATGGGTTAGGTAAGGGTACGGTAGAGGGCGCTGTCTTCGTTACCCAGGCTGCGAAAATGGGTCATTCGGCCAGTGGCCCTTACAACCATGCCCCGCCCCAAACAGCTGATGAACACAACATACATAGATAGGGTTGGATACGATCTTTATTTTCTATATAGTATTTTTTTTATTTTTATACATGCTGGCAGTGTATTTAGTTTTCTTTAGAATTAAACATATTAGGATGGACCGTTGCTGTTCGTACGTTTTTCCATCTACATTATTTTTTCACCAGTTTCTCGGTTGCCCGTTTGCTTATTTATTTAATTCCTTTGTAACCCGCTGTAACCGAATCAGGAGCGATTCCAGTTTAAGTATTATGATTGTGAGGTAGATAACTGCAAGATTCGGGATGATAACTTATAGTTATACAGACACTTTTTTAAATGTCTGCTGCTGTTTGAATGGAAAAGGTTGAGATTTTCTCTGGATTTGCTTTGAAATACAAAAGAAAAGTACACTTTTGACAGCTCAGGTGGCCACAAAAGGCAGGGCCGAAACCTTCTCTTGGTTCCTTCTTAATAGATATGTTTTGATTTTATACTTTTGACAATTTAATTCAAACATGCAGGAATTTAAAAATATACTTGAGCTCTTTTCATTTAATAAATTCAGATGGCCAGTTTTGGTTTAATCCTTGTTTGAGTTTAACTGATTGTTTTTACCGTGGCAGGATACATAATCGAATTTAGTAGTACGGATTGCACTCTTTATACTAATAGAACCATAATTCACATTACAAATGAATTCCACTTTCGAGCGCTTTCCAAGGATGTAAGTTTGACACATTTAAATGCTATATTATTTGGGTTAACTGTTCAAGTTTAAAGTTAGATAAGGATACCAATGGTGGACATTTTTCGATGTCCACTATTGGTATAACGAAAACCATAAGGGGTACAAAATCGAAAAGGCGGTCGGCGAAATGAATTTGAGAACTAACTTGCGCATAGAAAATAATGGAGAACATTTTGAACAATAAGAATATTTATCTGTTTTCCATTGGTTTAATAAATACTAACTGCGCAAGAAATGAAATATTTTGGATGCTACCAGATTTTTATATTTTATTAACCTGAAACGTTATTTTAAATTTTTTTTGGAAAAAAACTATTGTTTATAAGAAGTTTTGACCTAAAAAGTACTTGCCCTTAGGCAGAACCACGACATAACATATAGGGTATTCAAAAAATAAAGCTTGAAATTGCCAAGTTAATTCAATTAACCATGGAAAAGTTGATGCTATTAAAAATTATAAAAGCGTAAGTTTACAACACATATAACATTAGACAAAGAGCACCGAATTTCCTGGGGTATACGTTTCTGCGAATTGTGTTTGATTTGATTGTTGATAATGATGCTTGACAAGACAAAAGACGCGAAAGATATTAGGAGACAAAAACGGAAGCACTAGAATTTGTTTAGCCAAATTATTGGGTTAGTTCGAAAGAGATCGAAAGTATTGACATTGTTCGCTCTCAAAATTGTAACTTTAGTAACGTAAAGTTGGTGTGAAAAAAAAGCTTTGTCTTTCTTCTTAGACTCACCAACTAAAATCATATTTAAATCTATGGAAAGATCGTTAGTTTTTCAAATTTTAAATAGTTGAAGAAAATAATAAACTACTTGTTGTTTATTTGTTAAAACAAATGTTACTTAACTTAATAGCTTCCTTTTACGATTCATGTTTTGAAACACGCTAAATCTCAACTAGTGAATTGTTTTGTATGAGAATCATACAAGCATGGCCTACTTCGATGATTTGCACTTTGCCTACTTTGTTTACCATATTTTTTGGTGCAAAACTAATAATTTTGAGATATCTCGTCCAAATTTCAAATGTCTTTTTGATATTAAAAACAACTTTCTTTTGCTTATTTCTTTGAACATCCTGTATGATATTTAGACGTTTTGCCTATAGCAAAGGACTTTTTAGACCATATAAATTTTCGCGTAAAGTAACTTGAAAAATTAAAAATAAGCAATGTCATACGTATAGTTAAGTAAATCTTGGGATACATTGTATCCCAAGACAAATTATATAGATATATTATTCCAAGAAATTAAACACTACGTTTAATTTCTAATTAAATTTCATTACATGAACAATAAACAAAGGCGATCCGTTTGGAGTATATTTGTTAACTTAATTAGACAAAGAAATGTAACTCCATTTTTTGAAGTTTACTTTTGTACAATAGGTTCTTTGAAACTTGTACAACTGCATTTTATTTCAAGTAAATATTGATTGAGATGTTTCAACTATTTTGTTCACGTATCATATGTTAAATTTGGTAGTAGTAGAAAGAATGATACAATAAGCAATTACTTTAATTTTCTTATAATAACGGAAATAATGAAGTAACATTTCACTGTAACAATTGAAACCATTTCTAACTTCTCCAATTACATGATTATTTCCATTATTGCCAAGTTTACTAATATGGTTACAATTTTAAAAAAATATACAATTTTGAAACATTATTTTAAAAGCATGTTGAAGAAGGTTTGACTACTATCGACCAGTTCTGTAATATTACAAGCATTAGCTATTGACAAAAAATATGATATCCGTAATATTACGTGCAATAGAATTTTTGAGTATTATATTTTTTGAGGTTCGCAAAAAGCCGTGCAATGAATTTGTTGTGGATGTGGAGTGTGATAATGTCTGCGAGCCTGTCTGCTTTGTGAATGTTTCAGAGGGCTTTGTTTGGTCAGTTTAGTGTATTTTCACATCTTGGAATAGACGTGTTTTCTATTGATATAATTTTAGGGATAAAAATGGGCTGCGGTGACTCGAATTTTGATTATACGTTGATATCAGTTAAAGAAGAAGTGTTGAAGAATCAGTTGCTCCTTCAAGGTTTCCTTTCACGTGCTATTCGCTGAATTTCGACATTGAAGATCATAGTAGATAAGTCGGATACTTTGAGTTTTTTGAAACTGTTCATTGAACAAGATCTGCTAAAGATTATTGTTATGAGCAGAGCTCGGATCTTTATTTAAATAAATATTTTCGTATTTAAATAAACATTTTACGATATTTGAGGATAAATAAATATTTTGTTTTTTTGAGAAAAATAAACAAATTCTTTCTGATTTAATCTAAATATAATTCAATATTTTTCTAATTCTCCGTGAAGCTAAAAAATTGCTACAATTAAATACAATAAAAAATGACCTTCTAATTTTAAAAAATTGCAACAATCATTGAAAACTTGGAAAAGAGAATGTTGGAGTTTAAATCATTCAATTCGGAGAAAAATGAACCGAAAATTTGAAGAAGTGTTCAACAAAAATCCAGGCTATAAAATTTTACTCTGTATCAAAAACAAACTTCTAGGGATCCTTAATGAAGGAAAGGAAGAAGAAAATTGAGATTTTGAAGTATTAAACGCTTTGAGCGCTTCAGACATTTCAAAATTTAAATATGCTCCAATTATTTCATGTGATGTGGGAAGAAGCGTCTCCCAATATTTTTGTTTCGATTTGTTTCGAGATAATCGAAGAAGTTTTACTTTCCATCATTTAAAACAAACATTTATATGCAGTGTACAAAAAAGCACAAATGATTTTAATATAAACTTAATTAATTGTAAATGGTATCATTTCTAGCCTTTTGTGTATTAAAAAACTTTAGTAAATAATTGTGTTTTTAATAAATATTCCACCTTTTTTGTTAAATGTTACTTGTAAATATTTGCCATTTTTAAATGAATAAAGATCCGGGTCCTACTGATGAGATAAACAAGAAGGATGCAAAATGCACAAATGCCAAATGGACACCGCCGAATCCTGATGAAATAATGGTTTTCATCGCAATAAGCATATATATGGTATGACGAAAAAACCATTAACTATATTAGACCAAAAGAAGAATTCTGG
>JAWQRJ010005307.1:0-10340 GCA_033557515.1 Diorygopyx duplodentatus
GAATTATGGGCCCCACGCTGTTTATAACCTTGATGGATGACATCATAAGAAGCACCAAGCAAAGAACAAGCAAGCTGCACGTCGGATATAGAAACATGCAGAGAATAGAGCTATCAGAATGCGCTTTTACCGACGACCTGGTACTCCTGGCAAGAAATGAGAGGGAAAATCTGAATGTATGGAACGAAGAACCGACAGCAAAAGGTATGAAGCTGAACAAAGACAAGACAAAGGTAATGGTAATAACAGGAGAGAAGGAAACTATAAACATAAAGATTGAACAAGTGGATAGTTTTCAATATCTAGGAACAATAGTTGAGGAAGGAGGAGAGCAGGACAAGGATATCAATGAAAGGATTGGAAGAGCCATGCGGTTGTACCATTCCATAAACAACAGTATTATCAGCAAGAGGGAAGTATCAGCAAAAACAAAAATGAAGGTGTACAAATCCTGGGTATTGACAAAGAGACAGAAGAGCAGAGTACAGGCGGCCGAAATGAAATTTTTACGGAGAGTTAAGGGAGTTACAAGACGAGGCAGGCTTAGGGACGAACAGATAAGAGAGGAGCTACAAGTGGAATCGGTTGTGGACTACGTAGAGAAAAGACAGTTGAGCTGGTGGGGGCATGTGATTAGAATGGAGGGAGACAGATTGGTGAGACAAATATGGGAAGCGAGAGCGTCGGAGAAGAGAAGAAGAGGGAGACCGGGGGAAACATGGAACGACGTAGTGGAAAAGATACTGAGTAGAAGGAACAAAATATGGGGAGAAGCGAAGATTCTAGCGAACATCCCCTTGGAAGTATTTTTCACGTGTATACATACAATATTAGCTCGTTTAATAATATTAGATAGATTGATTTTTTGGTTTTACCTAGAGATATGCCAATGGCAATGCAAGGCAGGCGATAATATCGATAAAATAGTCATTTCCATACTGTCAGCCATCCAACATAACCCCGTCCATAGAGAAAGCTTCACTTGGAACCAACCGAAACCCAACGCGTTTACGGCTTGCGTTACGGTATACGTATCTATAAATTTTCAATTATTACGCCTTGCCTTTCGGTGCTTCCGACAACAATAAAGTACCATCGGGGATGACGGACATCGAAGCCATTTCAATTTCTTGCGTGACAACCGTGTCGGGGTCCGGAATTTCATTACGATTGTCCGTTGAGGAGCCATCGATATCCTGGTAACCTTTCGTCCTTTTTAGCACCATCGTTCAGTAACTGACGACGATTTCTAATTTATAAATATACGTGATCACAGTTGATAGTGTACTTGAAGGTAACCTAAATTCCAAAAGTGTCAATGATGTCAAAAAACTGTATTTTGACAGCGCCACCTACAAATTTTTCGGATGTTAACGCCATCTACGAATTTTTGTACCGTTAAGTATTTAATTTGAATGGAAAAAATAATACACGAATATTTGTTTTGTTTGATAATAATAAAATATTTATTGCGTATTATTACCCCCATAAAAATACTAAAAATATATATTCCTATGTAATTAGTATTTAATGACGCACACCTATTTAGATAACAATATAATAATATGAAATGTTCTTTAAATGGATATTTTTCTTATGGAAAATTATTTTATAAAATGCATAATTATATAAGTATTATGATACTGCATAGTACGAGTTATTTATAATAAGCGTGTGCGCTCATCTTGAGTGCTATCTAATGTTTTAAAGTGTTATCAGTAACCTGCAGGCTTTTGAAAGTCAAGTTTATTCTAAACGAGTCCCAAAGTGAAACATTATACTTAAAATGGTTTGTATGATCAATAAACAAATATCAGGATGTGAATATTTCTGCCTTGCAGACTTCTTTCACATACCGAGGTTTGATTGCTCCAGTTTTTACAGCTGTTAACGATGATAGGTACAGATGATGATATATCGAATAATAAACCTAGTTTATGTATAATATTTGCAGAGAACACACTATAAATGTCGGAATTATACCGTCGTACGCTAAACATTTAGCGGATAATGGTGTAAAAGGAGTTTTGGGTAAAAATTATATCAATAGTGTATAATTTTAAGGTCACTTTTTAAAGCTTTGTTTTTTGAAAAGTAAATGGTACCAGTGGTGAAGGAATGTCCTTGAACGTCCAGCAAAGGAAAATGTTAGCAGAGCAATGGATGGAGGCAACCAAACACACTAAACAGCACCTTATGGTTCAAGTTGGAGGCGCCCCTTTACCTGATGTTTTGGAATTGGTATTTTTTACTTTTGTATTTATTTAATTTAAACGATTTGTTATCTGGTGTTATCTATAGTTGCCCTACTTACACTTTTGTGTTTAAACGACAATTTATTTGATGTTGTTTTGTAATTTATTACAAAGAGGAGTCCAGAAGACAATTTTATCATTTTATGTATATTGGGTTGCAGCATTCAAGATTAGAAAATACATACATACTTTAATTTTAGCTCATTTAATAGTATTAGATAAGCTTTAACAACAATTTTAGGCCAAACACGCAGAAAAAATTGGAGTACACTCACTGCTTTGTCTACCTGAGCTATACTTTAAACCAACCAACGTAGAGCAGCTGATAAACTATCTGAAAGTTGTTTCCGAGGCAGCCCCTAAGACTCCGCTTCTCTACTATCACATTCCAGGATTTACCAACGTCCACAGTATAGTTGTTGCATACCGTACAATTTTTTACCACCTTAATTGTTATAATTTATTTTGCAGTACACATGGGGAAGTTTCTATTAGAAGTTGATGGAAAAATTCCAACTTTCAGCGGCATAAAATTCACATCAGAAGCGATAGACGAAGGGTTGGAAGCGGTTAATGCCCACAATAAGAAGTTTGCAGTGTTTTTAGGAGCAGATACGGTAGTGTTTCAATTTTATGTAACCTCCTACGGATTTGGTTGCTTTTCTGTTTTAGCTAATGTACAAGGCTTACCAATTGGGCTTCGATTCTTCAATAGCTACAACTTTTAACATTTTTCCCCACCTGGGCGTAAAAATATTTGAACGCTCCAACGAAGGTAAACTAGAAGAGGCAGAACGTTTGCAAAACACATTAACCGAAGTTGTCACGAAAATAATTAAACATGGTACATTAATTTTATTATTTTAACTCCTGCAATAATTTCGTTGCCTTTTTTTTTAATTTTAAGGTACGTGGGTACCAACGATGAAGGCAGCTATGAATCTGTTTACTCCAATCAATGTAGGACCAACAAAAAAACCTCTAACATCGTTAACTGTCGACCAACATAATGAAATCAAAACTGATTTAAATAAAATACTTTCTTAGAATGTGTAGTAACAAATATAATTTACAAATCACTTACAACTACTTTATACATTACTTAAATAAAAAATAATATTGCATTAAGGAAATTACATATTTTCTTGCAATAAATTCTTTAAGCTTAAAATAAAAAAAGTTTCAACATTTTATACGAGGGTATAGATAGAGGTAATATAATAAAAAAATTTAAAACAATACAGTATACAATTAAATATTATATTCCATTGATAATATTGAAGCTTTTAGTGTTAATTGCCAGTTATAATTGTTTTGTCTTGTTAAATATATTTTTAGATACCCTTATTTTGGAAAATCTGGGTTCTACTGCATATAATCATGATTTAAATTACTCAATGGATTGTATTAGTTTGCAAGAAATCTGCCGAAAGAAAAAAAAGAAATCCTTTAGTTATTATATATTATAAAATTACTGGAATTGTTATAAGACTATCCTTTTTAACTTTACAAATATATTTTTTACCAACACATTTTTCTTTAATCTTGGTGCATTGGAGTATAAAATTTTGACGGTAATCCTTGTATAGTATAATTGAATTTATCACCGTACGGTTTGTCCCTACTGTGATACCGTTGTTCGATAACGTGATCGTAAAATCTAGATAACTTAACGGAATTCGAAGTTCCAGCTGCTAAATACCTAGTTTGCCGACAATCTAAAACTATTTCCTCCGCGTTAAACTGCGTCGCCAGTTTACTTCTTCTATTAGACGGATTATCCTCCGCCAAATCTAACTTTGTCCCTATAATCAAAAGCGGAATTTGCGTTGCACCCAATAAATTTTCCGCGTCCAAGTCGTCGAAGGCGTTCCCGTTTCCGTTCTTCGAATCGCGGTTTAGCAGTTCTTGAAGCCATTTTCGAAGGTTCCCTTCCGATTTTCGATTGCTCAAATCGTGCACTAGTATGATTCCGTGGCAGGGATAATAGAAGACGTGGCGCGTGTTCCTGTGGTTTCTGCTACCGCCTACGTCCCAGAATTCAATGAAATAGGACGTTTGCTCCGGAGTGCCCTCTTTGTATTCGTGTAGCTTAACCTCTACCGAACACCCTATCGTCCAACCGGGCGCCCGAATTGACTCGTTTTGTGTTGCTAGGTGTACAAAAGACGTTTTTCCCACTCCCGAATCACCTAAAACTATAATTCGAACACGGTCTATAGCTGACATGTCGATGACAACATTAATTATAGGTTAAACTAAACTGTCAAATTGACATTTGCGAGCGTTGGTGTTGGTATCAATGGGGGGTATCAATACTGAAGATAGTTGCGTTTCTTTCTGTTATGAATAATAAATTTGTTGTTATTAATTTATCGCATTTGTTATTATTTTATCGGTAGAATTAGACGGTATTGAATTTCTAGTTTGACTATTAGTGAATTGTCAATCGTTTTTCAGCGGAGCGACGCTTCTGAGTTGGCTTGTGACGGTGTCACTTTCTAGGGTTATTTGATTTCCACTTGTTATTAAAATTTGGAAGCTGCTAGTGTCAAAAATAATAGGGACAGTTGTACGTATAAGTGGCAGTGTGTTAAAAATATGGCAAAAACGTACGATTATTTATTCAAGTTGTTGTTAATCGGTGATTCCGGTGTGGGGAAAACGTGTGTCCTGTTCAGGTTTTCCGAGGACGCCTTTAACACAACTTTCATTTCGACGATAGGTGAGTCAGAATGTTCAAGCGATGTTTGGGGAGAAAGACCAATAAGGAATTCAAGTTCAACTTGTTTTCGCCCTTTTACCCTATCCCTCATTACGAATTTCTACGTTTTTGCAGTCGTAAATGTAAGGGTGGACTTTGTTTCTTTATTTGAAACCAAGATAACCACACCTTTTTTACATGAAATAAAACTTTTTTTATAACCATTAAATTACTTATATTATCCTTTTTGTATTAACAAATATTCAAACAAAGCAAGTTATATTCAATATTTTACCTAAATTTTTCGAGCATGTTTCAAAATCTAAGAAAACAAATAGGCATTTTAAAATTTTGCCAACCCTTACTTATCTTCGTACTGTTGCAGGTATTGACTTCAAAATAAGAACTATAGAATTAGACGGTAAAAAAATTAAACTACAAATATGGTAAGTCACCTTTTATTTCGACAATTTCCATTCTACTTCGACTTTCGTATCAAATAGGGATACGGCGGGTCAAGAAAGATTTCGAACCATAACGACCGCTTACTACAGAGGTGCAATGGGTATAATGTTAGTGTACGACATTACGAACGAAAAAAGTTTTGAGAACATAAAGAACTGGATCCGAAATATAGAAGAGAACGCGTCGGCGGACGTCGAGAAAATGCTTCTGGGCAACAAGTGCGAGTTGGAGGAAAAGAGGCAGGTGTCGAGGGAACGCGGGGAGCAACTGGCGATAGAGTACGGCATTAAGTTTTTCGAGACGAGCGCGAAGGCGAGCATCCGAGTGGAAGAGGCCTTCTTCACGCTAGCGAAAGATATAAAAACTAAAATGGATAAAAAATTGGTATGTGTGTTTACGATTTTTAAATGTTAATATCTACGTTGGTAAAGGAAAATTTCGAAAAGAAATCAAAGTTGACGAAACATCTTTTTATACTTTACTAACTGCTGTATTATATTGTTTGGCATTAAAATTAAAAATATCGAATTTTTAAAAAGTAATTGTTAGTAAGGAATAAAAAGGAGATATTTCGAAAGATTTGTTGATGCCATTGTATTTATTTTTCTGTAATAATTACCCTGCAATTATTATCAATTATATAAATTGTTTCATAAATACAATGTCAATATAATAGAAAAGTATCAGTGAAATATTGTTATTGCACATATGTAGTATTATTATTGTTATGAATCACTATTCTTACTAATCTCTTTTCTTTCTTCCTTTACAAATTCTCTATGGCAGAAGGTAACTATATAGATAAACAATTCTAAGCATGTTCTGCTTTTTTTGCATGTGCCTTTCTTCGGTAGTATTAATTATTAACAGCAATAATAATATTGTTATTTGCCGAAAGGTCACCTGAAATATGTTTACTATTTGAAGTTTTTAAATATGCTACTTTTACTATTCAAAGATAAGGCTATTTTTAAAACTCGTAATTTATGTTTGTTCTTAATTGGTAACGATTTAACGACAAAACAAATTCTGAGAATATTTCTGGATAACATAAGACTATTATATATTCTTATATAGGTGGTGTTACACTCTTTACTTCGTAATAAAACCCGAAATAACTTGAATAATATATTTCTCCACTTAGCATACATACATTCGGTACTACACGTACAAAACTTAAAATGCGACTGCCCCTCACTCAACTGGTTTTCTCTTCTAACCTTTGAGCGATACCAACAAACTGGTTTCAATACATTACAGGTAGTAAATTTTTTTGGGTTTCCCCTTGATTAAACAATTTTTTGCATAACACTAACAACAGAATAGAATAGCCAATACAAATAGAACGTTAAGAATTGGGACAAACTCCCACTTATTCTTTTACTGAATTTATTTTCTTACAAGAGATTTGTGAGATACGCACCGGAAGTATAGGTGAAATGTTCAAGGAGAACAATTTCAAAGAGGTGGGGAAGGGTCCCGAATAGCTCAAGGGTTAGAGCGTCTGCCGGGCAAGCGGGAGACACGTGTTCGAATCCCGTCGAGGTGACGTTTTTTCCTTCACAAAAACTTGGAGTAAATATTCTGAATTGTTATTTAAATTAAATGCTTCACTAATTGCTTCCTTCATTTTGCATGATTCCTGTTTAATTGATAATATACTAAACCATAAATTATTAATGACCAATTGCTATATTTTCTCTATAAATTTTTTTCCTTAATAAATCTGAACTAATTAAACACTAATCTAAGGTACATTTGTTAACCTTTGATCGGGCACGTCTATTTCCGTTTAGTTAAGAATTAAAAAAAAATAACGTGCACACTCGAAGGTTAAGCTGCAAAAAGTCTACTCAGCTTGAAAGGTTAGTTAAGATAACTGTGATGATGAACACACACCATCGAAAAACTAACTATAAATATATCGGCAGCCAACGTGTTACAAAAGCTGGTCTAATTTGGTGTACACGTTCCGATTATTGATTTTTTTTACAATAGGAGGCGAGTAATCCAACGAAAGGAGGCCACCAACTGAAGGCATCGGAACCACCGAGAAAAGTGACAAACTGGCTGTCGCGCTGTACATTGCTTTGACCGTTTGGCATAACCAAGTATTATAACGACATACTGTCACAACTGGGGTGCAACAAACTGACGTTTTTAGACATTTTGTCGTCGCCTTCACCACAATCACCACCAGTAACCGAAAACATCGTATTACAGTAAAACAAAGAAATTAATAACAACAAATTACGACAAAAACGGACCCCGTTCCTTGCACGCAATCGCAAGAAGACAACACCAACACACAAAAAAATAATCTACTAGGGTGTAGTGGTTTTGTAATAAGTTGTGAAATCATGTAACCCAGTTGTATGTGATGTATTTTGCTTACTCTTAAATTACGTTGACTTTGTTAATCCGTATATTTAGGTATTTTTTTAAAAACGTGTAACCAGACGTATTCATTTTATGGAAATACATTTTTTATAAATTGTCTAATTTTTATTTTACAGTTTTTCTTTTGTGTAACGCTTGCTGTTAAATGTTTTATTTTTCCCTAGCAGTACTTTACGTTTTGTTTAAACACAAAAATATTCCTACCTCATTATTTTGAGATTGTGTCAATTATTCAGTTAGGTTGAAAATGTGTTAAAAAAATTTACTTCATACCGTATTATCGTTTTTTTGTAATACATTTTCTACTTATGTGATAACGTTTTTTAAAAGCAAAAGTGCAATTTCCGGCGTAAAAAAGACAAAATTTCTTACCCCCCCCATATATATATAAAAAAAATTATTCAATGTTTTTTTTTCTCAGCTCAACTTTGTTTTCGAAATCATTAAGGACTCTATAGGTAACAACAAACGGCATGAGATTATTTATTTGCGATTAAATCTGCAGTAGGTTATTTAAAATAGATTTTGTACGTTTTTATAAGTGTGTGCCGTTACGAAAACGAAACCAAATGGTCATCACATTAAGGCAATGTAATTTGAATACCTCTCCAAAATTGTATCTACCCTTTTAAGTTTACACTTTGTCTATGAACGAAAAATAAATAATGATCAATAGAGTTTTAGCGTTTAATTTATTTTTAATTAAAAATATATTCGAATGTTTATTAGGTTGCCTACTTCAATCAAGACAGAGGGATGTATGGTATGTATGCATATTTTTATTACACAGTTTTTACTTTCCCTTACTGAAAGACAATGTTTTTAAAAAATTTCAGTCTTCTATCAAGAAAGTCGTGTGATGATTTACACCAGATATTTTTATTAATAGATAATATGGTTTAACAAAGTTACTAAATTTTAAGATGAAGACGACGAGTTTTTATTCATAATTTCGAAAAAAACAACCCCACAGCTTCGTTATTTCAATCCTTTAACCATTTTTAACGAGGAATTATTGGAGAAATTTGATTTATTAAGTTGCCTAATTTTTTAGTTTTTCTGTGATGTCAAATTTTGACAGTGACGTTATAACCTAACAATATAACCTAACAAAAATTTTGTTGCAGTTAACCAAACCAACGTGTTTTTGAATACATTCATTTACAAAATGTTTTATATTATCGGACTTGGTTTAGGTGATTGCAAAGACATAACTGTGAAAGGTTTACAAATAGTGAAAAGGTGCGATAGAGTTTATTTGGAAGCATACACATCAATTTTAACGCAAGGAACGGAGGAATTGGTACATAAATTTAACAAACCCTAACACTAAATCAAATCTACTTAGAATGAGCGTTTTTAATTATTCTAGGAAGAATTTTACGGTCGTAAAGTTACGATAGCCGACAGAGATCTTGTCGAACAAGGAGCCGATACAATTTTAAGCAACGCAGGTACCGAAGACGTAGCTTTATTGGTAGTAGGTGATCCGTTCGGGGCCACCACTCATACCGATCTAATTCTGAGGGCTAAAGAGAAGGGGATTAAATGTCAAATAATTCATAATGCGTCAATCTTAACAGCTGTCGGTTGCTGCGGTTTACAGTTGTACAGTTTCGGAGAAACGGTGTCTATACCGTTTTGGACGGATTCCTGGAAACCTGACAGTTTCTTCGATAAAATCGTTGCGAATTACCAACACAGGTTACATACTTTATGTCTATTAGGTTTGGGAAAGTTTGTTGTTTTATTTTATTAACATCCACAGGAAAATACGTTTATTAAAAAAAATTAATTTATTTTTGTAAAAAGTGACATGTTTTCCTGCGGACCACATACCTACGAGCTTTACTGTTCTAACTTAACATTTTAGATATCAAAGTTAAAGAGCCAACGTTGGAAAGTTTGACGAGAAAGAAAATTGAATATATGCCACCAAAGTTTATGAGCGTTAGGGAAGCTGCTCAGCAGTTATTGGAAATAATTTCGCAGCAAACAGAAATTAGAGGTAAATTAAAAAAAAAAAGAGTACGTATACGAGATTTCTCACATAACTAGATTATTAAAGTTATTCTCATTAAATTGTGTAATTAACTTTAACAAGTTAATTAAAAAACTGTCAAGATAAGTAAAAACCGTTTTCGGTTCTTTTCTAATTTGAATTCACCAGTCCTGCACACAAATGAATGAATGATGGCTTAACACTCCATGTGGAGTTGCGCCGATTTTCAGCTTTCTAAATCCATATTCTTGGGTGGATTAGTCCCAGTTGTCCGTTTCTCCAATCCGCTCACTTATACATTTCCAAATTTTTCTGTCATTCATCTGTTGCCATCCTCTTATTCCAGCTCTTTTTAAATCCTCTTCAACCTCTTGCAACCATGTTGATCGTGGCCTCCCTCATCTCCTCCTTCCTCCTGGATTCTATTCTAACACTGAGTGGCATGTTGCACGCTCTCTCCAAATGTGACCAAGCCATTTCACCATTTGCCGTTTAATTTTAGTCACTATATCGA
>JAWQRJ010005308.1:0-10339 GCA_033557515.1 Diorygopyx duplodentatus
GGTTAGAAGAACTAGGGTGAGTTTGTTCTCATGCTAGCTATGTACTGGTCTGACTTGGTTTCCCTTTTGAATAATAAATGAATAAGTTTATAGTAAGGATATAGTTAGGATGTTTTGTTAGGTTTTTGTTTTCTATTAATATACTTTTTAGTTAAAATTACTTTTGTGTTTTTGTTTCTTATAACTTAGTTAACGCCTCCATGGGGTTCTTTTGTTTTAAATCATTTAAATTTAATTCTTGTTAACAACACCTGGTCCACCCCAGCCAGGGTCGTTACATTTAGATGTATTACAAAATCAGGTGACTGGTTTACTCGATGAAATTCCGATTTTGTGACGGAATAGGATGTGGTATCAACATGATGGCGCACCACCACATTTTGGAAGACAAGTTATTGAATGGCTGAATAATAATTATAATGGATTGGTAGACGTGGACCAGTGCAATGGCCGGCAAGGTCTCCAGATCTGAATCCGTTGGATTTTTATTATTGGTGTCACTCAAAGCAGCTAGTTTATACCGATGAGATAAATAATGTAGGGAAATTACATCAAAGAATCACGATAACTTCTCTCGAAATTAAGAATACAACTAATGTGGAATTAGTGTATAATTCCATTGTTTCGCACGCAATTTTCTTCACGCAAAATCTTACGCACGCAATTTTATTTCATTGACAAACTTCCAACTAAAATATCTCAGAAACGAAGTCCGAACGGAAAAAATGTTATTTCGACGATTATATTTTCGACTTAGAATTTCACGCGGAATACGAGGATTCATTTTTCGCCTCGAGTTGTGAGACGTTGCGAGTAGGAGTCAGTTTTTTAGTCATAAGAAGTTAGGTTTAAGTGGATTTGCAACTTGTAATAGTGAATCAAATAAAGAGTGACCAGTTTTGTTGTCTACAATCCTTCGTTTTATTTTCACGGTCAACAGATACTATTACAATATAGACATAAGTTTTTGGTCGCATTCAGTTTGTTTGGTCCTAAGAAAAAAAAAGTAAATTTAAGTTCTGCATAAAACTTATTACAATATTAAGTGAACAGAGTTTAACGTACCTTCGAAAATCTTCTCCAACATACTCTTTACATCGTCTTTTAATAATGTAAATTTACTTTGTGGCAAAGAACGAGAAGACATTTTCTACTGCTGTAACTTTGGAGGTTGACAGATGACATAAACAAGCGTGAATCATAGCGCCTAGTTGTGCGTGCTGTGGAACATTGCCACACACTGACAAATACAATTTCACTACACATACAAAGTATTTCACAAAGAACGTGTTTAATACAGGATTTTAGAAATCCTTAGGCGAACGCTACAGGCTCAATATTTATCGCGATATTTGGATATTTGTACTCGTGGAGTACACTAGACGTACAATATTTATCGTGTCAGTATTTATATAATCTTTGCGTTAGACAGTTGCAGGTGTCACGAAAATGTTGTCAAAAATCAAGTAAAAGCCTGTGTAGCTATCGTACTGGCATTTTCATTAAAGCGGAGAGTGAAGAGAAAAGTTGGTCAAAATTGAGACAAATACACGCACCTAAATTTATTAAACACAATTCGGCTTAACAAGGAAAGGACGACTATGAAAATTATTTCCGCATGTCCGCATTTTTTCCGTATGTTTTGAAAATATTCTCAGATTAGTTACCCCATTTTTGTTTAAACAAGGTACAATAATGAGAACGACAATTTCGGCAGGAAAAAAATTGGCACTGGCATTGCATTATTTAGCTCCCCGCACTTGCTTTGTGGATGCGACATGCTGTAAACAACGTGTACTGACGTGACAGGTGTCTATCTATTTATCGTGTGATCCATGATGCGTGATACGGATTTCGAGATTTCTAGAAATCCCGAGATCCGTATCGTGATCCATCAATATATCACCCTACACAGTCAACAAACATCACGATCCAATATCGTGATCCAAATATCGCGATAAATATTGAGCGTGTAGCGTTCGTCTTAGAATAGTGTGCACAAAAAAGTACAGTATGGTATTCACTGGTGCAATATATGTGGAGTATGCAAACATTCTCTTTCTGTTCTGAATTTCGCGCGCTAAAAAACAGGAAACGCATGGTAGCACACCAGGAGTTCTTGACGTTTCCTTCTAAAACGTGGCTGGCTACATAAACAGCTGACTGCGGCCGTCGAAAAAAATCAACATTTAAATAGCAACGAATAACACTGCACCGAAGGCCGTCGAGACATATTATTCAAGGTAAGAATAGAATATAAGGTAGAAATTGATGCTTGGTTAGAGTGGAAAAGCTTTAAAATAAGAACTAGTAGTATTTGTTTAAGTGTCAGTTAATCGTTGTGTATCATATGAAATGTTGGTGAGTACCCGTACCCGTTCAAGTTTGGGATACCACACTGCTAAATAGTGTTTTAAATATGTGCTAACTTATTAAGTGAGCGACACTTTAATTAACCCATCAGAAACAGTTGTTAGATATTTAAACTTGCAAGAACTAGCTGCTTGATTATATTTTGTTAACCTGTTTTACCTGTAGTCTGTACAAAATCTGTTGTAATTCAGTCATTATAGTAAGAGAAATTGTAGTAATAACGGAACTTACAGTCGTGTACAGTATTCCAATAAATAATAAGATCTATATTCATCCAGGAAATACAGATACTTCAAACATTGCAGTTTATTTTATGAATTATGTCATAAGTATATGAATATACCATACACTTTATTTAGATGAGCGAAGACGAAAATTTGGATGACTATAGTATGGAAGAGTCGAATGCCGCCCTCCTTGATGTACCGACCGCACCAAATAAGTACACTTGTTCTTTATGGATAATTAAGTAAACATTTTTTTGCAATTAATACTATTCAATGATTAATAATTACGTCTTTGAAAGAGTTGTATATTCTTGCCTGTACATCAACACTAAGCAGCAGCTCTCTCCGAACCAGCACGGGTTTGTTACTGGTCGCTCCACAACTACTAACCTGGCTTCAATCACACAGCACATATTTGAGTCTTTAGACTGCCGTGGCCAGGTAGTTGTCATCTATACGGATTCAAGGGCCTTTGACTCTGTTGATCACGGCCTTCTGCTACAGAAGCTGGACTGCTGCGGTCTTCTACCAAATTTATTGAAGTTACTGGAGTCCTATTTGGACAAACGGCGTAGTTACGTCTCCTACAATGGTTACAAGTCCTATCAATTTGTTGCTACTTATGATGTGCCACAGGGTTCCAATCTGGGCCCACTATTGTTTAACCTATTTATCAACGACCTCCTTCTGGACTTGTCCTGTCCGGTTCTGGCATACCCGAATGACCTTAAAATTTACCCAACAATTAATGGAGTCGAAGACGTTGGGGCTCTGCAGATTAGTTTGAACCACATCGCTGAATGTTGTATTGCTAACGGACTGCACCTTAACATTGGAAAATGCTCTGTTGTATCTTATACCAACAAGGCGTCACCTTTGATGTACGAGTATAGTATTACCGACTGTCACCTCTCTAGGTCGGGCAGCGTCAGTGATTTAGGCGTGCCGTTCGACCACATGCTTTCCCTGGTCCCTTACATAAGCAATATATGTGCCAAGGCCAGCAGATCTCTGGGGTTCGTGATGCGAGCATGTCGAGAGTTCACAGATGTTTCGGCTATCAAGCGACTATACTTCGCATTCGTCACTAGCATACTAGAATATGCCAACCTCATACGGTATCCCTATTATGCTTGCAACCAGCGAAGTACCTTCCTCAAGTACCTGATGTTCAGATCCAACGGCGTCTGCCGGAGAGAGGAGCGGATTTGTCGGAGGCTATGGCGGGGTATGGCTTACTACCACTGCTCAGTGTTCGAAGGGGTGGGCAATGCGCTGCCTTTGCCATTAAGTTTGTTGGGGGTCGCATTGATTGCCCTGATCTGGCGAACTAGTCTTTTTCCGCGCCTCGTTTATGTTGTAGATTACTAGTGGTTTTCTGGATTCCCACAGCTAGATCAAATGCTATGCTGCGTGCGCCAAGCTTGATCAGCAAACACGCCAATTTGTTGTCGCTAGATATATGTTTTGAAGAAGTGCGCCCGCTCTAAGCGAAAGCTTGTCAATAAATATGCTGACTGGTTGAATGTCACGGAAGAATGCGACAAGATACAGGTGCCTTTTCAAAGGTAGATGATTATGCTGTCAATGAATTATTGAGTGTCACCAATCAGTCTGACACCGCTATTTTGCACGTTAATACGGACGAAGTAATATCTCTCATTGTAGAAGCTGAATTAACCAAACATCAGTATTTCTTAATTAAGGATTTTGCGAATTCTAAAATAACTTCTGATGCTTTACCACCATACCAGAAAGTACTAGACGCGAAAAGGCGGTGTTATTCTTCAAAGGAGGCAGTCACAGAATCGTCTGCCGAAGTTGAATTACAATCACTGTTAGATCATATCACTAACCGGATACTTTTGAATGATATTTTTGAATCTCAAAAAGAAATATTAGAAAATATTTGTAACATATTAGATAGTAGTAATTTGATTTTAATTGGTAAAGGGGGGTTTGACAGAAGCACAGGACATAGCGAGTATAAACAAACTTTTCGGATTCAAGTATCGAGGGTAGTAATTTATTTGTTACTTCGTACGTTCCTCTTCAGTTAATTTGCCAGTCAAACACCTCAGATCCAGATAAAATTATCTGGAAAAATCCGCGCCCTTCTTCCGCTCGTTTTTGTAGGCCCATTCGGTAACAATATGCCAAAGAAACTAAAGAACTCTCTATGCAAGAAGAAACTTACTTCAAAGATAAAATTACTAATTTACAGCCATCCATATTTAAATTTAATGCCCGCGAAATCAGAGTGCAGCATTCCTTACAATTAACAATTCTTGATGGAAAGGTATGTTGTGCTCTTAGTGAAACTTCCTCAAGTAGGTGTTACATATGCAGTGCCACACCGAAAGAAATGAATAATATACAAAATTGTTTAAATAAACCTGTTGATACTAGCAAATACCAATTTGACTTGTCACCACTTCATTTATGGATTCGTTTTTACTTTCTCTTACCCGAAGGTATAAAGAGAAAGTTATGCATTCGGTCCAAAATTTCGATGATGAGATTTTGACATATCTTGACGAATTATGGTATTCTAAGACTAATGTACCATTTTTGGCCATTGGTCTGTCCGTCTGTCCGTTAGATATAGTTTGTGGCCTGGACATCTGGCATTTATAATCCTTTTAGGTAAAAAAGTTTCAAATAAAAGTCGCATGGTTTTAGCTCTCTCTAGTTTTTTCTCTCTCTTCTATGTATTTTCATATATACAGGGTGTTCCATTTCTTCTAGACGCTATGCAACTTCAGATTTTTAAATGGAACAGTCTGTATATTATTACATTTTTGAGTTCCTTATAGAATTTATGATCTATTTCATTAAACATACATTTGGCCAAAGTCGCAACCTTTAAGAGTTGTTGGACATTTAAAGATAAAATATTTGGTGTGAAACACTCACACGACTTTTTCTCACCTAATTTTTTAAATGGTGCTACTTTGGCCTAATATACGTTTAATAATATCGGTCATAAATTCGACAAGAAATTTACATAATGGGAATATATACGCTGTTCCGTTTAAGAAAAACTGAAGTTTTAGTTTTTTAAATGAACACTTCGTATATCATTGCATTCTTGGCTTCTTTTTTAACTCTAAATCAAATCTTATAGTCCTATAATATTTAAAATTCCTTGTTGAAAAGCTGTTGACGAGTTTCTTAAAAATCCTTATGAATCCTTCATGAAATTTGAAATAACGTTTTTTAATGTAATTAATAGCCAATATGTAAATATACTATGTTTTAATTTAGAATGAGTAATTTTATATTTATACAGGTGTCAAAGGTGCGATTTTGGCTAAATGTATGGTTAATAAAATCGACCATAAATTCGACAAGAAATTAAAAAATTTAATAAAATACAGTTGTGTTTAAAAAACTGAAGTTGCATAGCATCTAGAGAATATACTTCTAGAAGAAAATAGAATTGATACAATAAAAATTTTATTTGAAACTTTTTCCTTAAAATGATTAGAAATAAGAGAAGCGTTAAACACAGATTGACAGGCGGACGAAGGGACAGACAGAAAGATGAATGGACCAATTTCCAAAAATGGTATTCTTAGAATAGTCTAAATCGCCAAGATATGTAAAAATCTCACCATCTAAATTTTGCATACAAAGGATATTAGTATTGAGCTGTTTAGTTGTTGTCCCCATTAGTCACTTTTCTCTCATGAAGATGTGAAGAGAGATCCTAAATCCAGGTGAACCTCCGTAGTGACCAAAGTGGTGATTCTAATATATCTATACCTAGAAAAAAAAAGAAAACAAAATGCGAAAAGAAAGAAAATGAAAAGAAAATATCAGTGGGATATATACATGATCTATACAGGATGATTCAAATTCATTCCTTTACTTCTGATAGTGAGGGAATAACTAGACAATGCTTACATTTAACAGTTTTATAACCTTATACAAAGAAGAGATATACCGAGAAACCGCAGGAGAGAACAGCCTCCACGACAAAGGGCAACGAAAATGGAATGAGGGTCATTGACTTTGCCATCTCCAGGGATCTGAGAGTGATGTCGACGCAGTTCTCCAGAAAAGATATATACAGTGCGAGGAAATATTCCCGCACCATGCCGGCAAGTACGCCGCACCTTCTCCTCCTAGGATTGGAAGAGAAGGTCGTATAGTGTCTCCTAAACCCCGCCTGCCTAAACCAGAGCAGAAAATCTGGTTGCACTGAGAGCTAAAATAATAGAAACAGCTAACCTTATCACACCTGTATTTTTTTTAAATTTAGTATTCTTTTTTATGTTCAAATGGGGGTTTAAGAATTTATTTTATTTTAGAATATTTTTTTTATTTTCCTTTTATAAGAATAGATTTATGCTCCTTTTGTGCAATCAACATTTAATGCCCATAAGGCCCATCCGCTAGCACGGAACGTCGGCGCGCCTGATAGTCTGACGCGCGTGGCAGACTGATCGCCCAGCTGTCTCTGTGGGCGCGGCTTAAGCGTTATGGTAGGGCGCACATGCGCCTCGATATGGTACCACTTTGATTCCTCGAACCGTATAAAAGATCGTGGACATCACCGGACGGGGAGACACACAACCAAATTGACCACATACTAGTGCAAAAAAGGAGCTTCCAGCGTGATGAATGTGAGGACATACAGGGGAGCGAGCGGACTGTGACTCAGACCACTTCCTAGTATGCTTCCGGCACCGTAGGCGAATCGCCAATAGGAGGGTCACCAAACAACAAACCGGGCCGAAGATAGATATAAAACGACTGAAGGGTCAAGGAATCAAACAGGAATACGAACGAGATCTACAGGAGAGACTCGCGAATAGGAACAATAACATACAGAACAGAAAGAAAACTGGCAGGGACTGAAGGAGATCATAACGACGTCGGCGGCGGAAGCAACACTGGGACATGAACGGAAACCCATGAATGGTTTGACGAAGAATGCCAAAAATTAATTGGACAAAGAAATAAAGAAAGAAGAGAATATCTGGAGAGAGCAACCAGAACAAAGAAACTAAAATGCGAGAACAGGTAAACAACGAATGTATTCAATATAACAAACACAGCTATTCATTACGTACCGTTTCTGGTTTCTTTTTAGTTTTAACCAATTCGTCTCTACGAGGAATAGTACCACCATCACAACCCATCGTTATTTAATGTTGTGAAACCACGAGAAAAACGAAATTTTAGAGGTAAAAATAATATTTTATAAGATAATATTTGTTAGGTTAGGTTAATTGTCAAAATGACGTCTGGAATGATTGGAAAGTAAAACAGAAAACTGTACATGTCATACGTAACTAAATAATACTTTATTACATGTTCTTTGATAATCAGAAGGGAAAAGAAATTTAAAATACGCGAATTATAAAGCAATTGATAACTTGGTAAATAGTTAGCTGTATAAATCAGATTAGAAAACGGTAAGCAGTAATATTACACTGTCGTACATAGGTGGCGCTGGATTGTAGGAGTAGTGAAAATGAACATATTTGGAATATAGGAATTTTCTACGTCAATTACGTGCTTTATACAATTCATCCACAGCGTGTCTTGTATATAACTCATTTATTTTCTGGTGCAATTTCCATTACTACGATCGATTTTGCAGGCAAAGTTGGTAATATTTGAGTTGTAAACCAACTTCCAAATTTTATTGCATTACAAATATTCATTTATTAAAATTTTGAGAACAATTCGTAAATCGATCGATTTTTGCAAGATTCTTTCATTGTTAAACAATACTCACATATCACATATCTTTCATAAGTTTTTAAGAAGAAAAGCTTCCTCAATTTTTAAACTAGGGTAAGACAAAGTCGTGCGATGATTCCCACCCACTCAGTTTACAATAAAAATGAAGCATGGCTGCAAGAAAAAATTGCGCTTAGAGTAAGTAAAAATAATGATAATGAATTTTGTATAGATTGTGTTTATTTCATTTGAAGTATTTTATCAGATTTTATTTAGATTGCATTATCAAGCACAGCTCTTGCTCCGAAACGCACACCCGAAGTTCCCGAAAGTGCTGCAGAGGCATCTACATCGCAGAATGCCGAAACGAAAATGATCCGGATCTTTCGATGCTGCTGCTATTGTTAAGGAGGCATCTGCAACATCTCCAAGGTCAGCCAAAAAATTCGAGCAGCATCTTCAATATCGAATCCAAGAGAAATACTTGCCGAAGTAGCATTATCTCTTATGGTATATATACCACTTCAACAGTCGGCGACTGTCAAAAATATAGAAGTATCGCGCGCGAATATAATGGTCCAATTCTTCACCTGTGAAGATAAAACGGTTCTAAATCGCTAGTAAGTATCCAAGGCGTTAGTCTAAATCGATACCGGAAAGTAAAGTTTTAGGCAACATCCATAAAATCCATCCTTGGGTAACTCAAGCAACTGAATAACGAGTGTCACTGTAAATATAAACATTCCACTTTGTACCCTCTCGCAAGATTTGTACGAGTCTCAAGTGGTGTGGCTTTCTGTATAATACTTTATTGTACAGTACTCCGTAGAGAGATTGGAATTACTTTTTTTCATGAACCTAAACTGACAAAGGTGTGTCCTATTAAACATTCCATACTTCTTCATTAACACTGACTTTGTTAAATAGAAAGTAGTTGCTCATTTGCTATTTATATTGTTACATTAAATTACACAATCCAAAATGAAAATATTTCTTTTTGAATGTACTTTCCTTATTATTACCTTTGCTGTGCATAAGAAATTCAAAAAATTCTCTTTGAGTATCTGGAGCGGAAGGGATTTCGTCGTCGTTACATCCTGCGCTGCAAAATTGTTGCTCACGTGAAATAGCTGGCACGGGGATTATTTCCGCCGATGCTTACGTAACTTGGAAACTGCACACGTTCCGAAAGCACTGAGAGAACAATTCTCAAGTGTCACGTTATTGTCCCTGCATATTAACATATTTGTCTTCTGTTGCAATGGATAGTGTAAAAGGGCGATTTTTGTCATCGCATGTGATTTGAGGAAAGCTATATTATTATATTTGTAGAATACTTGACATAAAATATTTTACACATCAAATATGTTATAAATTGTACACACAACATGTACGGTAGAAATAAATATTCCCGTACCATACGGCAAGTGCGCCACACTCCATCCTACCGTATACGTATATTAAAGCATGCCCATTATATCTCGTCGACATGTAGGCGTGGCCACTATTAGATGTGCAAGCGAGGTCTGCAAGCGATTGTCACGATTTATTCGTACAATCTTTTGCAGGAAGGCCGGCTCCTGCTAGACACACTGTTACCAGACTTATTTAGAAGTTTGCGAAAAGTTTTTGTCTAAAGGAGTGTACTAAATGCCACTTTAGGGAGCTCTCACCTGGAAAAGTTGAAGAGAAAGTAAGAAGGGACGAAATGATTTGTGCCGCTGTGGAAGCAGACAGCACAAAATCATCCAAATATGTTGGCGGGGATTTGGGAGTGAGCAGTAAAACTGTACGGAATGTTTTGCACAAGCACGGCTACAAGAGCTATAAAATCGGTAAAAGTCAAGAGATTTTTCCCGAGGATAATTCGGAGGATGGAGTTTTGTGAGCAAGTAATGGAAAAGGCAAATGAGGATGAAAACTTTATTGAAAATATTGTTTTCACCGATGAATCGACTTTTCTACTACACGCAAAACACAATTCTGCCGTAGTTCGATATTGGTCTCGGGAAAATTTGCATAAAAGCTTTCCTGTTCGCACT
>JAWQRJ010005309.1:0-10339 GCA_033557515.1 Diorygopyx duplodentatus
TGTTGATTGTTATGCAGAACGCAATAAATCGTTTGTAAAACTGTCAGTGTTGTAAAGTAAGTAAAAGTAAGTAAAGTAAGGTAATTCATAAAAATGTGATAGCGAAAGTGACATCAACGTTTCTTATAAGACACTACGAATTATTGTGTATAGTGAAAGCAGTGATGATGAACTAACTGAAAATGCCCTGTAACGAAGTGATTTTCGTTACGCCGCAAAAGTTGAATTTTCGAACTACCGCCGCACCAAAACCAGTTGCCGAGACGCGAGACCTTTGGACCTACCGCGGCCGGCCGGGCGAAACAGTTATGGTGCAATCGACCAATTACACGTTTTCCGTTTTCCGCACGTTTTCCACCTCTCCAGAGCGCCGACCGCTATATATGATGCCTACCGACGTATTTAAATAACTTTGCATAAAGATAACTATTCTCCTCCTTGGTGTTACTTCTGCTTGCTTTGTTTTAATACCCGCTTGCATTTGGCCGCACGCTTGACCACTTTGTATGCCTAATATTGCAAAGTCACTGAATCCGGAAATAGAAGGGACCTGTAAGAATTACCGACCCCTAGAGCACCGATTTTTTACTAAGTCGACCTCGGAGCCCAGGAGACAGACCGTAAGAGAAACCTCGATAAAATCCGGCGCCCGAGAACCGAAGAAGAAGAACCATTTATTCGTGTTATTGTAGATTATAAAATAATTTGCATTTATTCAATAAATTATTAAAACCGACCCGGAGTTTGCGCCACAGCCCCTCATGATGATACTCTCGATGAATCTATGCCTGCATTTTTAAATGAATTAAATTTTACGGGAACACACAGACAGTATATCCCACACAGATAGTTAAGAATAGAAATATCTTTTAAGCACTTTAAAAGAACTTTATGACCAACTAATTACAAAAATACGAAAAATTATATATTCATAATAAATACGTCGATTTTGTTCATCATTTCTTCGCATCCAGTCCAAAACTCGTTCTGCTGAACTTTCTACCTTCATACATCAGACACTGATTTTGATATCATAATAGATCATACCTAAATTAGAAGAACAAAGATAAAATAATGTGTACAAGTATTTGTGTCAAAAAGTAATATTTCTTAATTATTTTTAATGTGGTAAGTTTGAATATCGAGCCCTGAAAATCTGTATCACAAATAAAGAAAAGGGGTTGTAAAGAGTGGCCTGTTACACCCTTTGTACAGCTGCCTTGATTTTTATTACGCCCAAAAAAAAGCGAACAGAAGGTTACATCATTACCATTGCAGTGGCAAGAGCCACGACAAAGAAAAAATAAACCACCCGGAGACGAAACAGAAGACGATAAGTTTCAAAAGGCAAAGCAAAAAAACACATCACGACTTCTCCCTCGTAATAATAATTAAAACAAGAGAAGACGTCTCCCAGAGATAGAGACTGCAATTAAAACTAATGGATATTGGAGTTTTATCATTTTGACGCCTCTTCTGTCTCGGGCGGTCTGGATAGGGCGACATTTAAATTTTCAGAAACAGTCGTTTGGGTAGATGGGGCCGCCATTAAATTGGTCCATTTACGAGATCGTTTCTTACGTAAAGGTGGATTTCAATAATGCCGAAAGGAATTTTCGCCATAATAATAACAGCCGGAATGGGCGACGACAAGCTTTTCGTTTTAGTGCGGTCCGTGGGGTAATCTGCCGAGAGTGGGAAAGGGGAAACGAGATCGGAATATTGAATATGTCCTCTGCCATCGATTATAAGTTGAGGTGATGTTGTTCGGCAACTAACGTGGCCAACTAAGTTTCCATTACGTTGGGCGGTTTGTGTGGGTTGGCTCGGCAGGCCGGTGGCGGGTAAACGACGGTAAACAGCCGTTTTCTGTTTCAAAGATGTGCCGTGGCCTCCTGAAATTAGTTGCTTTGTTAATTAGTCTAGATCTGACCCGAATGTCCGACGAAGTTTGCCAATTAGTGCTGCCCGCTGTTCCCACTTTTAAACAAAACCATAGGTGTTTAAAAGTGGGAAATGTAGGATTTTAATTTCAAATAAACGTTCAACTAACTTACGTGGAAAGGCTAAGAAGGATCAGAAATGTTTGATGTGCAATTTTGAATTCAGTCGTCTACGGTGCATAATAGATGGCGTCACATGTTCGAAGGTGAAAAGAGCAGGTCTCTCATTATAAGAATGTATGTTCATTCAGACAAGCAAAGGAAACTAGACCAACAAGGTTAGAACTAATTATTATAATAATAATTGAAACGTATTTACGTAAAGCATATTTATTGGCAAGTGTATTATTAAAATGATAGCTGTTAACAATTAGTGTAATAATTCGACGTGCTTATCTATATCATCTACGTAAAGAAATTTTAATATGATGTATACGCTTTCGTGTCATACAGTTGTACACTGTTGTGGCTACCTACAACAATGTTCCGTCCATGGGATAACATTACTGAAGATTTAAAAAACATTTTGCAACAAAGTTAGAACTAATGTAGATTCAGTAGATGCAAAGAATATAATTCTAGTCTGCGAAAACCTAAAAGCCATAGATTCTACCGACCAGTTACTAGTAATTTTAAAGCCAACTGCACTCTATTGATGTTATCAACAACAAGTGGGTAGAAAATACTTTGAAGCACGTTGAAATACGTTTTCTCATAAACCTAACCATTTAGCACCAATAATGATCTCCTTGTTTCGTATTACAGGTGGCATGCAGAATTTTAGCAACATAAACAAGATACTTCAACACTTTTTTATGGTTATGTTATAAACGACCATCCTAATTGAATAAAAATTGAATACAAGCAGGCAATACATAAAACTATATGTTTACATAACCCATTAATATTAAACATCAATTTCAGGTTGCATCATGCAGAAAGTCAATAACAGAATCAAAATATTCAACCTTCAAACACCTATGAGGGTTATGTCTTTTAACATAAACATTTAAATCACACAAGATCAAATACCAATTCCAGGATTATTTGCCTTGCGAATCCAATCTCACCGACGACGATCTTTCGTAACGATGGTTTTCTTTAACGACTGGGAAACTCCATACAAAAATATCTTCACGGCCACTAAACCTGGCTTCGTAAAAGATATTCTCTCTCCATTGAAATATATTTTTCTAAACAACGGGGCAGGCTTAGGACATGCTGCATAACCTCTTACAACGGAATGACCTTCGTAGAAATAAAACGGACTCCGGGCTCCAACCACTCTTCAAATTCGCAAGGATCCAAGGGTACTCCTCAAGGAATAAATTACAGCTTCCAATGCATATCGAATGACACGTGATCGGACAAAAAAAGCCACCGCATGATACCCTAAAAACACACCGACAGACAGACAGCCTAAATAAAGTAATCCCACTTAAAACCCAAAAATATATACGTACAACCCAAAACACATAATAGACAAAAGCTTACCTTTAGTTATAAAACGGCTAAGGATAACTTCGAAAACATTGGCTGAAAAAGCCGTGAAACCGTGTGGTTTAACAAAATGCTCCCAAAAAATTAAATATGGAAATTCCCCCTTATCCCAACAACTAATTAAATTTATCAACGGATAAGATTGAATGCAATAATTCAAGAAAACTTCACTTCAGCCAACCCTCGAAGATTATATTACTCTTTTGACGCATTACTACTTCACACTTATGGTGAAGTAACTTTTCGCTGTTACTCCCTTGAGGTCTCCACAGGAAGAGAGCGATCTCCCCTAAACTCCGTCATTATATACGAATTTTGAATGAATAAAATGTAACTGCGCTATCTGACAATGACTAGACAGATTATAATGCTTCAAAGTAACCAAATCTTATGTAGCGGAGAAAAGAACCACTACAACATGTTAAACTAATTAGTGAATTGACTTAAGTTCCTCCTCCTCATTTATTCCTGATAACATGAATTCTGAAATCAAGTATATTATATATACAATGTAAAATGAAGGATCAGTTCCAACTGTGGGAAGTGTTAGTAAAAAAATGTCTTTATTTCGATTGGACGAAATTGATGTGGAGAAACTATGCGTAAATATTTACGTACTAACGGATTCAAATATAAATTACTGAATAAAAAGTTAGGTATAATGGAATGGTTAAAAGATATGAGATGGAATTACATCAGTACAAGTAGAAATTTGCGCGAAGGAAGAATATCTATAATGTGTTTGGATGAAACGTCATATGATGCGCACGATGAGAGATTTAGTGAATGACAATGGAAAATGTTATTTGATGGGAAAAATGGGCTTTTCATAATTATAATCAATCGTTTAGTATTCACTTCAAGTCGCATGCAGAACCGAGGTACTGAAATTACATCTCACGTAAACTACCACACCACCACCTCTACTCAACGTCCTATCTTGTCGGTAGAATTTATAATGTTAAATATTTACAGCATCATCTTTAATGTTTCCGTGCAACCAGGTTTATGTTACTTCTGTGATTTCGATATAGATTTTAAGTTGTATGCAACTAATAGATCTCGTATTAGCATTACCAACTTTGAACTCCATAGTAAGAGAGGAGAAGGTTTTTTTTAGAAAGTTAATCAGGTTATGGTAAGTAAAGAAGGGTTAATAATTAGCGCCTTGAGTTTTGTATCTACCAAAAATGTAGCAAAGGGGATTAACACTAGACAATGTTGAATCCAAAACCAACAAAGGAAGCCAAAAACCAGGGATACTTAAATACATGAAAAAAACAACCTAACAATTCCTGAAGAAACCACCACTAAACGTGTGGTGGATGAAGAAGCTAATAGGGTAGGTTTTGCGTCTTCGCCATCGCACTCACAAGCCGGAGGTCCTGTGTTCTATTCTATTCCCAGCATGGGCGACATTTATATTGGTTATTCCCTACCCCAACGCGCTTTGGAAAGCACGGTATAAGCCGTTGATTCCAGTGCAACCAGTCGAAAATCTTTGGTTGTCGTTAAAAAGATTAGTGAAAAGTTGCGAGAATGTCCTCCCATATGTCGGTGTCCTCAGAGCGTGAAGGTGAGCTCACGTGTGGGGCTACAGCGCGAGGTGCCCGCCTAGAGGCCGCTAATGGGACTGGGATGCCTTGCATGCACAAAGGGGCCCAATGGGGCCTCGGTATCGCGGGATAAACCGCACCCCCCACATCCTGCATACATACTAAAAGGGAAAAAAAACAAAACTTACTTGCTACTTTCACTGTATTTTTTCGCAGTTTTATTAATAATAATTTTTGCCATTTTTAAAACAATTACAAATTTATGCTGTGTTTAACAAATAAACGTAAAAAATCTCTGGAGCCTAGAGCCGGTATAGCTCTTTTAATGATCTAACAAAGTCATAAAGCAGTATAAGCCCCATTTTCATCATTTATTGCCGATGTAAATAAATGTCCGCTAGATGCTTATATGTAGTACAACTAGTTTGTGATGAGTTTTATGACCTTTTACACATACAACTTGACTAATAGTCATAAACCAAACAATGTGGGCCCGGCGGTCGATCGGCAGTACTTAGTAAAGAAAATATTTATACCGACACAGAAGGTAGTGGTTTTGAGACAGTGGTTTGACAACGATTAGTTAGACAACGTTAGGGTCGTTGCCGGGTAATAAATACCGTTTATCAAATGTTAAGTATATCAGAGATGACGAATAGTTCTCCTAAAGCCGGGGTTCAATCATGTAATACAGTAAAAACAATAAACCTATTTGTATATTTATAGTTAGCTGTATTAAAATATTCTCATACATAATTATTATTATTCATATTATAGTTACATTTTATACATATGTATGTGTTCCTAACGTCGATAAAGTATACCTGAATTTTAAGGAAGATATTTTTTTGGTCCGGATCTGAACATGGACAATAAAAGGTCCCTCTTCTTTGTCACTTTCTGTTTATATGGGGGGATTTTATTGTCGGTAGCTGTAACTCGTAAAACCCAAGCGAAAATTAAAGACTGTATAATCCACGCCGGTTCTACTACGATTTTTATGTGGCTTAACAGACTGTATATGCACAATTTGCATTGTTGAAATTACAACATTAATTCCGTAGACAAAAACATGTTATTTTATTGCAACATGTAGGTAACTTATGTTGCATAATTATTGGTTTAAAAGTCCTTTTCAAAAATATTTTATTTTCTGTAGGGTACCACAATATACACACATCACACTTTTCTTTCACGCGTAACCTTTTTTTCTGCGTTATGGAACAAATTCTTCTAGTAAGCAACAGTTGAAAAACTAGACGTAATATTTAACTTGACCGTCAGCTTGAAAATGTTAATTTTCGGAGTACTCGCAAGATTTTCATTTGTGTGCGCCATTTTCCAATTTTGTAATTTTGTGACATATTGCTTATTTGTTGCTCTATTTCTTCTTCCAGTTCCTAAATGTGCGGGCTTGAAAAGTATATTTTGAAGAACAAACCCAGCCTTTTATTTCGTTAAAACTGTGAGGCTGCCAGTTGATTCAGCATTGCCTGCAGAACTAGCAGAATCATTCCTGTTTTCAAGTTATTCGTTAATTCGTCATTAATTTTTATTAATTTTGAATAGAAAATGTTTTTGATTTTGTTGATGGAAATTCTCTTTTCAAGATTTTATAAGCTACGGTAAGCCGTTTTGGCGTCGTCGAATATTTTAACTAGTTCTAGAAATATATGAACTATTACGAATATTGTTCACGATTCTTAAAATTGCGCCATGTAATGATTCCAATAATTCAGATAGTACAGCTAAATCTGCAAAAACCGAACACGAACGACTCTGATATATGTTTAGGGAATTCAAGTTACTTTCTAGGAACCAAGAAGGATAACCAACATATTAGATAAACATAATTTCTACTTTTGAAACGCATTTTAGTCACACTTCACTACATTAGTGCCATTATATTATTAATATTATTATTACCATAAAAAGATCTAGGACCCCTCCTTTGCTGTATTTGTACCTTACAACAAGTAAACAATTTGTTAACTGAACTATATAATAATATAGTTCATTATACTTCCTTCATGCTTCCTTATTTTCCGATTTCTTTTTCCATTGTGTAATTTTGTATTCCCTGATCGCCGTCTACCGCTCTTTCGTTTCCCTTTCTTACTATGTGCCCTATCCATCGTAGTCGTTGCGCCTTCACCACTCCGATTATGTCTTTGGTTCCCTGTATAGTTCCTGCAGTTCTCTGTTCCTTCTTCTTTCCTATCTGACATTTACGCCTCATTTCCTGATTTTTTCGCAATAAATATTTCTGTCCCGTATTCGTAACATTTCCTGTTCTTTTTCTCCACGGTCCATGTCCAGCATGCAAAGGTCGCTGTCGGTCGCAAAACGCTTTTGTAAATTCTCAGCTTTAGTCCCATTGAGTTTTTCTTATTATTCATTATCGATTACACTGTATTTCTCTTCTTTTACCTGGTTTTCTGTGAAATTCTGTTCCCAAAAATATTAAAAAAACTACATCTTCAAATATGTACTTTCTTCCCTTTTTAGTTGTTATTTTTATAAGTGTCCCTGCTGTTGCTGTACCCAGATCTTTTCTAACAATTTTTGCATCCACTCAGTGAAAAACTCCTCACTCCTCCACTCTTGAAAAATTCCGCTGGTAATAGATCACTCTCTGGCTCCTATTATTTTTCAATTTCCTTATTATTTTTTGTATTTGTTCTTTTGTTTGTGTTTCATCTTCTTCTGGTGTTTCTTGGCCAATTTGTAATTCGTTGTTTTCCTCTTCTGCTACACTTTCACCCTGATTCTCGTATCTGCTCAGCAATTCTTCAAAATGATTCCCTTCCTTGTACTTGAAATATATCAGTTTTGGTTGACATTTATTTCTTTCTCACCTGATTCCTTTGTATATACTTCGTATTTTCTCGTGTTTGTAATCTTCTTCTATTTTGTCTAGCAGTTTAGATGAGTATTCTCTTTTCGTGTTTCGTAATAATTTCTTGCACTTTTTCCTTTGTTCCTTATATGCTTCTCTTGTTATGTGTATTGTTTTTCACATTCTGCATGTTCGTTATTGTCTTTATTCTTCGTACTGCTATTTTCTGCTGCTTTTGTTCCATTTCGCTACTTATCTTTTTCCATAAAGCCTCTATGTCTTCCTTATCATCTATCTTGTTTGGTGTATTTTCAATCTTTCCTTGCATCTTTCTCTTTCCTCTTCTTTTCCAGCCTAGCATTGCTTTGTGTTTCTCCCTTTTTTTGGTTAGCATTTTTTCTTTCAAGTATTTCTTGCTTCATTTTTATTCCTAGAAACGTGTGATCAGTCCACGTCTGGTACTCTATAACTTCTTATATCCTGTATATTATTTTCTTCGTTTTTCTCTATAAGAATCCTCATTGCTCGCAGGAAGATTTGGTCTTGAAACTAACTAGGTAATTTGGAATCATATCTTCAGAACTGTCTACCAAACGTTTTTTTGCTGTTTTTTGTTCAATTTCATTTATTATATTCTTTTGATAAAATAACACGATGTCTTTACTGGACATAATAAATTATAATTCTAAAACTCTTCCTCTGCATTAATCTGCAAAACTCCTACACACTGACTGGATTTCACAATTCGTTTCATTTTCTTTTTCCTCATTGTTCTCCTTGAACAGCTACGCTGGTGGTAAATATACGATCCTAGGATCTTTGATTAATATGCTCTCAAATATATTTATGAGGATGGTGGAAAAAAGAGTAACGAGGGTTGTGGATCCTATTCATTAGGGTGAAAAGGGGGAACATGCCGGCTTAGCTCTTAGTGATTATTTACGCGCTGCCATCAGATAATTGGTATACGACTTTCCAAGTTGTAGTCTAAAGAGCGCTGGTGTGGCTTGTGACTAATATAAGCCAGTATTTTGTATAACTAAACTTAATTAAACCAGCAGTCATATGCGATATGTAAAGTCACCCAATACATTCCATTTAAAAATTACCAAAAAAAAATATTGAACGGTTACCAAAGCACATGAAAACTGTAGTGCACGAAGCAAATTGGAAAGAATACGAAAGGCGGACCAATACCTTCATATGCAAATAACATTTGAAAACTACGTTAGGAGAGTAGAATTTTCTGTTAAATAGGTCGCGAGTGCGACTCCTCGCTGAACTAATAAAGCTCTACAAGTGTTCGATGCTGTTAGCGTGTACCGACCGAGCAATGCAAACGCACAGCGGAGTACGGCAGCATGAAATTGGAAGTGGATGCGAATATATCGCGAACGTGGATTCTGATATCGTGGACGGATAAGTTTATAAGGCGACTGTCTGATGCTAGCGCGCCCGACGCCGTACTCGCTGGGTTATTTACAATTTTTCAATCTTTCGTAATAACATTGTGAAATTGAATCCGTTGGAATCAAACGATAAAAACAAGGTTTTGATTGAGACAGACGATATAAGATAGAACTTTTGATAGATGTGCTAATCTATTGCGCAAGAGAACGTAGCTGCAAGCAATCTCCCAATATACTAGAAGCAACTCCTCAGAATTGATTCAGAACAATCGTAATTCATAATCTTTGTGTTAATCGTGGGAACGTTGCGGTAGAAACCTTCCCCTGATCCAAAATCAATGCGTAGGTTTTGGGTTTTTTTCTTGGTAGGGTCGTATCCTAGAATTTTAAGTTTGGAATAACTTTAGTATGTTTGTTTCCTGTAAATTCAGATAGTTTGGTTTCTGGGTGTATGTCATAACGATAAAAACAGCATGTGGTGTGAAGCTTAAGTTTGTGTTTTTGAGATAATTTCTAAACAACAAACTTTTCAGTGGGGTAGTTTGGTTTCTGAAAGGATGCCATAACGCTAAAAACAGTGTGTGATGTGAAAGCTTAAGCTTGTGTTTTTGAGATAATTTGTAAACAACAAACATTTCAGTGGGTTGGTCTGTTTTGTAATGACCAACAGAAAAACCCATCCCCGCTGTAAACCAAGAAACACCCTACACATTGAAACTTTCTTGGGGAGAAAATTTCAAAAGACACTTCGTCTTGATTTGCGCGTCAACTCGACAATTAAGTCGTTCTTTCCTCTTAAAGTGAATCAGTGATTAAGTTGGGTGCTGTAAAGTGCTTAGCCACTGTCTAGATTACCCTAGACAAACAGTTCGCTCGATGAGGTTATAACCGTAACACAAATTAAACGGTTAAAACCGTGAACAAATATTTAATTTAATTTGTTTAACTGATATTTCTACGTAATTGTAATTATGCTTTGCCTTGATTTGCCTTGAGTCGCCAAGAAATTCGCGGAATTTATGTTCGATATTTTTGTTTTCCTGTATTAATCACTTGCTATGATTTGGGTTTTCTTTGTTATTACTCGTCAAT
>JAWQRJ010005310.1:0-10339 GCA_033557515.1 Diorygopyx duplodentatus
TTTTACCATTTTTATTGTTAACATGTTTATTGTGACTATGTTTATTGTTATCATGTTTACTGTTACCATGTTTATTGCTTCCATGTTCATTGTTACCATGTTTATTGTTTCAATGTTTCCTGTTTTTTGTAATTTATTGTCGTACTAAATTTGAGCAGAACCGTTTTTTCAGGAAATCTTTTTTCTTTATATCTACTAAATCACAAAAGGTAATAAATACCACATATGCAGTCTTTTGTTTTGAAAACAATACATAGTTTTTAATCGTATATAGTGTGATATGGGTTAAAATCTGTGTCGAATATGATTTTTCTTATTTTGATTTTTCTGATCGAACCTTATATCGTTGGAAAGGGAAAAAATCAAATTATTTAATAATGTCAAAATCAACTACGGTTTCAATTTAAAAAAAATACAACTTTGGGCCACATCTCGAAACTGGGGCAAGGTAAAAATATTTTAATTACCTATCCTATAGAATGTTTTGATATCTACAATTTTTTCCCTCGAAATTTTTTGATGGGATAAATAATGTGGAAAATATTCACATTTGAAGAAAATGGCAGTTATTCAGGATATCTAGTAGGCGATGCATTTTTTTGAAAAACAAAAGAAGGTCTGAGAGCTTAAATAAACACCCCCATATCGTTTCTTTTAATCGAGTCTGTAGCTCTTACCGTTTCCAAGATACCAATGGTGAGCATCGAATTTGGACCATCTTGTATGTAAAGGGTGCTTATGGTAACGTTTTTTCTTTCTCTTAAAACTTCTTTTGCCTCTTGTAAACTTTACAGGGACCTCTTTGTAACATCTAGCAGAAATCGGAGTCTATCATGCTGATATTCCATCTTTCTTGATATCGCCTCTTCATTTCGTTTATACTCTGGCGAAATCTTTCAGCTTCCTTTTCGCTAACTGCGCCTAAATTTTCATGGAAGCAGTCTAGTTGTGAATGAAGAAAAATGAACTTTTAAGCTCATGCTGCATACTAAAATCTTGAAGTTGCTTAGCACCTTTTCCACCATAGATATGTAGTTTGGACCCTGTTTCCAAGAAATCTAGTGACAAGAGTTTGACAGATTTGCAAGGTTTTCTTTCGTTTGTAGCCAATTTAGTCCCAAAATTTTTATCTTTCATCAGTTTCCTTATGTCTGTTCCAACAAATCTAGTTCCAACAAAACCTTCCTCTAGTTTTGCTTGGAATAAATTCAAGTAACGCTTTTGTTTAGATCCATCAGACATTATCTTTCAATATTTTTGACTTCAGGATCTAATGCCCATTCCTTCTTAATCTAATGTTGTTTTCTTCCTTGGCCGTCTTATTCGCAAAAAAAACACTGGAATTTCGTGTACCCACTCTGTTGACCAAGCAACATAGAAATGATCTTCAGATCACCTCAAAGTGCCCATTTGTGATCTGAATACACAATTTACTGTGGATCAAAAGAATATTTTCATAACACACTTTTTAGGTTGACGTCTGTGACTAAATTATTTAAGAAATGTTTTAAATCATTTAAGTCAGACTGGGTAGTTGGAGGTTAATAATTATTATATTGGCAAACCACAATTCTGGTCTTTGTTGTATTTTTGAATAGAATGCAGATTTCGTGAGATCTCAGAGAATATTATCTCAAAACTGCTATTCTTATAGTTTTAAATGTTTTTATGCATAGAGCTGTGTTGTTGAAAAAATGTTGAAAACCAAACTTGATTTCCGTCTTTCTAAAATTTTATAGCTTTATGCTAAAATATTTCAGCTTCGGTACAGTTTTCTTGATTTTTGAAAGTTAAATTATGTTAATGTTAAAATTAAGTCTGCATAAATTATCTTTTCACCTAAATCCGGTCCTACCGTCCATCCATCTCTCTCTCTCTTTCCTTTAATAACAATATCCGACTTTCCGATAAATGATAATTTTTATATTAGGTCGGACCGGCTCAGCGGCGGGCGGCGCGGGGGGCGAGCCGTGGGGCAGGGGGCCGCGGGCCTCCGCCGTTCGAAAAAGTTAATTTAGCGGCCGCCGTGTGAGGTCCGAATTCCAGATGCGACGGTGCCGCCCTCGGACACCTCGGCGGCCGACATGGGAATCATCGGGGCACCGAAATACCTTCATTATCTCGCTTCCCATAGGCGTACCGTTTGCCCCGATAATTTTAATAGACGTCTAATAACCCGCCGGCCGCTCTCTGGGGGCCGCCGCGTCCGACACTAAGCCCCTAATAAATTTTATAAATAAAATTATACAAATTACGGACGGACCGCCCCGTCCTGTGCGTCACTCGAGAACAGGTCCGATCTAGCGTGCGCCGACGCGTTTTCTGCAGTTGTTTGTGTTCCATCAGTTACCCACAATTTTCTAATTCAAAATAAATCTTGGTAATGAAATACTACTTCAGCTATAACAACATTTTATTTTTCTGTCCATTCTTAAATATAAAAATATATAAAACTTGATATTTTCTTAATCAATCTTCTGTTAAAAGGAAAACTAAACAATCAACATACTAACTCTATTTCCTTGATATTTACGTTAGAAGCTGAGTTTCGTTGGTCTTCGCTGAAATCACACCGCAATTCAAAAGTTGCTCTTCGAATGTGCGGAAGAAATCGACTTGCTCCTCCTCTTGCATCTTCAAGATTTTCTTGAAAATCTTCTCCACCGTAACGGTTCTAACGAAAGTGGCAATGTAGACGTTGATGAAGTTCGCCATGAATATTTGACAATCAAACCTGTCCAGTATACCACCATGGCCTGGTATGGTGTTGCCGAAATCCTTCACGTTGAAGGCCCTCTTGAATCCTGAAGCGAAGAAACCCCCAAACGGCGCAATGACGCTCCCGAAGAGTGAAAACCAGAACGCGTGCAAAATGAACGGATACACCGTCAAACTAGTCTTCACCGAGATGTTGAGGAAATGAAGGTCGAGGGTGTAATCTTTTGGTACGAATAGCGCTCCCCTTTCGCACGTGTTTATCAGGGTTATCGTACCGTTTACTTTTCTGTATTCTATGGGACATACCAAGTAGTCGTATTGGCATAAAACACTGGCGATCAAAAAACTCAGTATTATCGAAAAGACTGCTCCACCAATAAAGCCTTCCCAGGTCTTCTTCGGCGAAACTTTGATCAACGGAGTTTTCCCCAGTAGAGTTCCGCAGACGTAAGCGAATATATCATTGCAGGCCATGATGACCAAACCGTGCACGCACCAAATCAACCCATGGAAAAAGTTTCTCATGGCTGTGTATGATGAGGTTACAATTACCAGTAGCGCCACATGCGTCCAGGCTAACAGCGCAAACTGCTGTCTTCCATGCTTCTTCTTCAAGGTCATCATGAAGAGGAAAAATCCAAATATGTAAATAACGAAACATATAAACCTGTGATACAGGATCAAAAACTTCACCACCGGTTGGTCTTCTATAAACACATAGAAGTGCTCCATTATGTTTTCTCCGTAGAAAAAGTAGTTAGCAGCGATTAAAAAGTACCAACTGAGCGATCTGAACCAAGGCAAATTGTGCACCTTACACATTTGATACGCTATGTCTATCAATTCGAAGAAACCCTTGATTTGTATAATCAAGGTCATGGCCAGCATCATGAATATTCCCATGGTCAGCGTCCAGTAAAGCAACAGGAATAGCAGTACTGTAAAGATGCCACGCATCAACACCCTCTTTTTGGATTTGTTCAGGTAGATTGGTGTTTTCTGGTTTAGGTAATTCCCGATACATTTGCTGGAGCAAGTTTCCATTTGTGTGATGGGTTTCATGATGAATGGACCGCTGAGACAAATAATTTAATGATGCGTTTGAATGAGTCGATGTGTTAAATGACGTTTTCTTGAATGATCTGTCAATGTTGAATGATGTGTCAACTGTCCCCACTCAGCTGTTTCTATTAGTAGATATAGACACGGACTAGTGTAGTTGATGTTAAAATTACAGTTGGTTTTGATTAATAGTGTAATCTTTTGAAGGTATAATATTTGTTGAAGTATTTAGTAGCGAATGTGTAACTGATAGGAAAAGAGCTGATAAACGTATTGTGTTTATCTGCGGCGGTATGAGTAATTAACGTTTATGAATTATTGTTTTGATTTAACTGCTTGTTGGTAACATTTCAGTCTGGTTTTGTATCGCGATGTGGGAATGGAATGGTGCTTTTCAAAAATTATTGCAGCATAACATCAACAATGTTAAACAACAAAATATTAAGAAGAAATATCAGAAGACAAAACATATACGAAGAAATCTTGTTAATCAATATCCTTTATTGATAAAAAAAAGTGTTGACAGATCGGTAATGTTTAGTAAAGATGATAACTTTTTATAGTCATGGGAATACCAAAAGATGGAGCTAATATTAGAGTTAATCAACAACGGCCTTCATGAATGGAAATGAAAGAAGATACTTCAAACACAATGGATCAATTTTTAAAAACAACAAGTACTAAGGGGAAAAGCTTATCTGGCGCAGTCAGTAGGATTCGAGCATTCAAAAATCAAGGATCCAAGGATTCGAGGGTTCGAAAGATTCCAAAGCAGTTAACACGATTCACGACAAGATCCCTCTTCTGGGATCTTGCCGTGAAGCTCTTGGTGTTTGTCAAAACTTTAACACCGCCACGGAACAGGAATACGAACTCGGAAGTTCAAAGGTAATTGGATTCAAGGTGCCAAAGTCTCAAATTGGTGAGCGCATCCACCCCAATTTGGACGAGAGGATATTTTTTCTAGTGCCAGCCAGCCCCGAACATTGGACGAGAGGATATTTTTCCTAATTGCCAGCATTCAACCCCGGCGAGTGGATCACATTTTCCAGAGCCAACGCAAAGAAAGAAACAAAGAAGCAACAAACCACGGTGAGTGGGTCACATTTCCCAGAGCCGAGGAAGAAACAAGAAGAAATTTGTTTCTTCAAGAAGAAATTTGTGCTGTGTTTCTTTGGAAACACAGCACAATCAACAAACATCAGGAGCAACCACCAACAGTGTCTCAGGTGAAGAAGGGAGGAAGAAAAACCCAGGAAACAACCTAACCACCCAATGAGAACAGCAACAATTCTTTTACTACTGTACCTCTTTGGAGGATACAGGTCAGATATTGCGAAGATTAAAAAAACCCAACAGGTGTACCAGCAATCAGATTAGAAATAGCTTACAGTAGTAAGCTAAATTTTCAGCGAATAGCTCAAATAGATTTAAGTTTTATATTACAGCTATATTATAGATATAAGCAAACTTATACGCTTTTTATTAATGATACAAGTATTGAAGGAATAAGAATGTTAATGGAATTAAATGATGTAATAAATTATAAAACAAACGCTTTAAATTTAAAATTCAGAAAAGAAAGTGGATTAATAAATGTTTTAGGAAGCGCAATTAGGTAAATTTGTTACAGGTAATTTAGATCATGAGGAGTCGGAAGATTATGATCAAATTTTGTCAGAATTAAGCAAATCACAAAATTATATCATCGATAATCATGAGAGCATGATTAAATATCTAAAGGAAACAAATCCTAAAATAAATGTTAATTTCTTACAAACAACAGTAGCAATAAATGAATTAAATAGAAAAGAGTATTTAAATTCAAGAGAAGTTGCCATTAAAACGCAAATACTATATTATTAATAAAATAAATAAATTTCTGTATAGCAATTTAATATTAAAATAAGTGATGTAATTCAAATAATTGATTTGGCAAAACGAAATATTTTGCATTCACTACTTATATCACCAGAACAATTAATTAACGAAATGGAACAAGTTCATTTTGAAGATAATCATTCATTCCCTTTCGATATATTAATGGAAAATGCATATTTAATACAAACGATAACCACAGTGAAAGTATATCAAAACAAAATGTTTATGTGTGTATTATCCAAATTCCGCCAATTGATAATTATGAGTATCAATATTATGAGTTGAGATATTGAGATCCCTTGCCCACATTAATCAATAATTTATATGAGCAAATTGGACCAGCATCTCGTTTTATTGCTGCAAATGATAAAAGATACATGCTTATGAATGACGTTTGTAAAATTTTAAGACAAATTGAATTTCTATGTTTTAATAAAATTAATCATTATAATAAAAGTAATTGTGAGCTGAAATTGCAACACATGGTGACGTAAGACATATTTACGAAATAAATATCGATTCCTATAAAACAATAGAGTATTCTGATGTAACTGTTATAATAGTAAAGAAACAAATGAAAATAAAGGAAATTTGTGGAAAATTAACAAGAACCATATTGTTAAATGAAATTTATTAAAGTGTAAAAAATAAAAACAAATGTAAGTACGAGATTAATGGCACTGTAGCATAAAATTATTTTAAAATAAATAATAAACCGCGTAATTTTGTAACGCAAATAAAGACTAATAATTTAACTATCGAAAGACAACCCGAAATTGTATTACAGAATTTAACAACAATTGTGGATAGGGAAATGCCCAACTTAGAATTAAATTTTAAGAAAAACTATGTAGTAAATTATATTATAATTATTAATTTAATTATAATCGCGTACATGATTGTAAAACGTTACGATATTATAAATAAGTTACGTTAGAAGCCAAAGGCTAGGACCGACATCCAGGAGGAAGTCGCATCTAGCGAGAGAAGAGTTATATGTCCGCACGCATAAGGGCATATGAAGATCAATAGAAAAACTACTGGGAATAACGCTGCTCCAGCAGAAGATAATAAATTGTATAAAAAAGCCCCACACAATGTCACCTTAATCCAGTTATTGTTAGAAGACCACTCTGTATTTCGCAAAAAAAAAACAAATAAACTTATTTTTCCTTTAGCTAGTTTTTGAATTAGTTCTTAAAAACACAAGTGCTAAGGGGAAAAGCAATATTTCCAAAAATTATTTTATCGTTTATTGATTAAAAACTAGCAGTTATTCTTAGAAAATAGTTGGATGAACGATCTGATTAATAAAACACATTTTTATGCAATATTTCGTCTGTTTATTCAGTCTTTATCAAGCATTTTCTGTCAGGTTTCTGTGTTGTCTCTGCAGTGTTTTTTTAGTTTTCTTTCTTCCTTTTTCAGCAGCCCTATCACATCAGCTCTTATTTTATCTTCTTTAGTGTGGTTTTTGAATGGTGCTTCTATAGCTATGGTAGTCAAATTTTGTTTTCGTTCCTTTAATGCGCATTTGGGGCCTCTTTTGGGGGTATTTTTTTCTTCCTTGGTCAGTTTCATGTCTGATGTGTTTGTAAGTCTCGGTGGAAATGATGTTTTGTTTGTAGTTGTTGTTGTTGTGTTCTGTTTTCTTTCTCTTGTTCTATTTTTCTCTGTTGTTTGAGTTTTTGTAGTTTCATGTTCTTATTTTCTCTGTTCTTTCCTTTTAATTCTACATCCAGATTGTGCACTATATAATGCATTTCATTTATGTGGTTTAGTTTCTTAGTCTTTTTTGATAAGATAAGTAATTGTAGGTTGTTTTCGTTAATGTTCTTGTAGCGTTTGTGTAGTTCTGCTTTGAGGAGATTATATACAATATATATGCTGTTTCTTTAGTTTTTGGTGGAAGTTTGAATTTACAAAACTTGGGTATTTGGTTATTCTTCTACTTTTTATGAAAGACGTGTTGTATTTTTTTGTTAGTTTTTTAATTAGGACTATATTATATTACATAATATACGCCAATACTAATATCTTGTCGCAGTTCTTAGAAACTAAAACCACTCGATACATAGAAATCATTTAATAATACACCAACATGATGAGTAGGTCGTCCACAATTAAACTTAATTTATTCCAAAATCTTGTTTTCTTTTTCATACGTTTTTGACAGCGACTTTTATTTGTTTTATTTTTCAGATTAATTCTGATTATTTTACATTTGATACACATCTGTCATTGACACTGGACCTCAATTAGTTTTATCTTTACGAACTGTACGACAAAGTGTTACTTTACGAACTGCAAACGCGACTGTAAAGAACGCGTTTACAGCGCAGCAGATCATAAACATAATTAACATTATAGAAATACATAAGCCCCATTGCTATCTCATCGAAGAGCAATTACGCGGCCGTTAAAAAGCAACGGCGGCCGTTACGGGAGCATCGCGGAGAAAGAATACAAAGTAGTCCAATTATTTCGCCACCTATTTGGATTTAATAACTTCGTTAAGCACCAGGCGCGACTCTATTTGTTTATCATAAATGTCAATTGCAGGGCACTAAATAAGACCAACGGCTCATCCAATAAACAACGGATAAGGACGTGTTTCTCGATAAACACGTCCGCAAGAACGACCCTCTCGTTAATTTTACAGCTCTCTTACTACCTGATGGACGCTGGCAATTAATTCTAATTGTACAACTAATTCGGCCGTATATAGAAACGTAACCCTGTTCGCAATCTCGTACACTTTTCCATCATCGGCTGCCGGCCAGTCGACTTCTTCATTAGGTGATGAAGACGGATCTCTCTCTGGATTGTGAGGCAAAAACAAAAGTGTTGATTCTTCATCTCTTGAAGGTTTAAAACACTTTATTTTAATGTTTGAATTTTAATAAAAAAATTACCATAAATGTTGGGAATTTGTAATCAATAATTAAAAAGATTTTAATTCGTAACAAATGTGACATTTTCATTTGATGAGACCTAACTTTGTTTGCTTATTAAACCACAAAAATAAATCCAAGAAGATAATAATGTGGTAAATTCAAGTCTATTGCGAGAGCATTGTTCTTTAATTAGGCAACCAAGACAGCAAAGAACTTCGCCTGGTTGCTTCTCAAATCCCCCTTCGGTAAATTTAAATATTCCTGCTAGGCTCCCCAGGAACTCCCGATGTACAGACTGAAAACTCCCGATGTACGGACCTCGCTCCAAAATAACTTCAATAACTATTTTAATAATTCTTCATGATCCGGGTGTAGCAAAGGCGCGCTTTAGCTCCTCTATATTGCATTCCGAAGGTCGAGTGCTCCTCCGGCGTCTTTGTTTTTCGCAGTCGCAATGCCTCGCAGGAATTTATAATCCTGCATAACAGGCATTGTTTGTATTTTCTGCTCCAGGGAGATTTAATTAAAAACCGTAAGCGTTAAGCCGATCGCTACGCTAAATATGTAACGCACGCTGCGACTATAAATATTTATACCAATTAAGTCGACTCTGCACGGCCTCCATTTTGCTTATTCATCAAAACAAGACATCGCGGCAAGCGTTAAACGGTCTAACGTCTAACGGAAACCCAGCTCTTCCCGCACAACAACTCCGAGGAGTTATCCTGCGGAAGTGGCTTTTTTCCCTAACGTGTAATAACACGTAAACCGCCAGAAATATCTGGTGCTTCCATAACTTCGGGAGTGCTTTTGATGCTTGTCTTATACTTGTCTTGGAGAGAACAGCCAATGCTTGAAATCTCAAATACTGACTTTTAGAGGTGTTGATGTCCTCCGAGCCAATAGGCGAGCAAAAATCCAAGGGCATCGGAAACAAAGAGCTGGGGAGCGTCCAGTCAACCGTCGGAATAACCATTGAGTCTTCGTTTGCTGACCGACTAGGTGACGTGAAATAAATATTAAGGCACGTTCACACTATTGGGCATGCGAAGAGGACGCACTTAAGATGATGTTAGGATCAGTTCCAGGAATTAGAACTGGGCAACCACACAATCGATTTGTTTACAATTTTTTGTGACCGCTTTAGGTTTTAAAACATACACCAAACAGGAGAAAAGAACAGTAAAAATATTTCTGTTGCCAGGTTTGCAAATCTATTTCTAGAAACATATTAAGTATATATGTACTTCACTTTCGTACTTTTCTTAATTGCATTAGTAACAGAAAATAAAAATAAATATTAAAAACTTAATATTCAAATAATTATTTAAAAATTTAAATAATAATACTCTACAGATATACAGGGTATATGTAGGTATATGTAGATATTTTAAGGAACGTTAAGGGGGTTCGTTATGAATATTCTGGACCACATATGCTTATGTGCAGAGTGTCATGGTTTCAGAGATATTGGCAACATTGTTTTTTTTTAAATATAACACCCTATATTATAGTAGTTAGTATATTATTACATTGTTGGGTTCCTCATGGAATTTATGGTCTATTTTATTAAACATACATATGTCCTAAGTCGCACCGTTTAGAAGTTATTTCTAAAATAGATCGGGGGGATTAGGTGAGAGAATGATCTAATTCCAAGTATTTGTGTAATAAAACAAAAAAAAGTGCGCTAAAAGACATAGAATGTGTTTTATTTGACCTCCAACCGCACAGACTCTTAATTAAGGGACTTAAACACAATTTTGCCAACATCCAATTCT
>JAWQRJ010005311.1:0-10338 GCA_033557515.1 Diorygopyx duplodentatus
ATAAATGTCAAGCGCATCATTTGAATTATCTGTAGTTCAAATTTTATCTCATTTGGACCAATAGAACGCATTCTAGAGCCCTCTGAAGTGGGAAATTTATTTCTTGCTAACCCGATATTTTCTTCTTCGGTGCCAGCTGCATGTTTAGAAGTATGTAGCTTCCATTTGTGTGCTGACGATTCTCAGATTTAGTTCTCTTTTAAAACAATTGGTGTGACGATGGTGGATTGTTTGATTAACGATAATATGGGTAGGTAAACAATTATAAACCAATTAGCTAGCGGCCGGAACTGTGAAGATTATAGTATTAGGTACTGATAACTATGACTTTCCACACGTAGAAGTGTGTACGATCAAGACTGGATGGGATGCTGGAAGTTAAGGTGCGAAGGTGCATAATGTAACTCAACAAGAATATGCTAAGGATCTTTGGGATAAATGTCACATATTCGAGCAATTCTGGGAGAACATTTTCCAGAAAACTGGCGTATCGATGACCATTCAGTGTCTCTGCGATTTTGCAGCTTAGCTAGCATTCCGGTTGCAATCTTCGTAGATCATTAGCATTTCTAAATATTCAACATTTGAATATGACATGATTTTCGTGTTACCTACTTGTCACTGAAAAATTATAGATGTCATTATGACAAGGGTTACCAGATGTACAGTCTCATGAAAAATGATAAACTGTTAAACAAGGTAAAAGCTGAACAAATTTACAAGCAATGGCGATTTCCTATTGGTCATCTTTAACACCTTCTAGTTCTTCTACTATGGATCTCTCTGCATTTTTATTACCACTTTGTGCACCTAGTTTTTCATGAGGAATCTGTCATTTTCGGCTATGGCGTGAGTTTTGAGGTTTTATTAAACATACATTTGACTAAAGTAGCACCGTTTAGGAGTTATTGGACATTTTTTTTTACAAAATGCAGTCGCTTTTTATAACATTACAAATAGTTACCTATTAAAATTTTAAGAACAATACTTATATCGATCGATTTTCATTATATCGATCGAAGTGTCCCTTCATTGCTAAACGATACTCACCTATCAAATATCTTTCATAAATTTATAAGAAGGAAAGTATCATCAAAATTCAAACAAGAGAAAGTCATGTGAGTGATTTACACCAGATGTTTTTACTAGTATACATCCCATCTGAGACAAAATGATCGGAAACAATCGGAATCATATCCACCATAATGATTATTGCCACTTTGAATGTCAATGTTTTCACTGTTTATTTTTAAATGTGGGAAACTGCCTTTATTTATCTCTTCATTAGGCCTAACATATTCACTAGAGGTGGTTTACGAAGGAAAACAGTCGTTTTTAAAAATTTATTGCAAAATTTCAAGCTACCCGTCACTTCTTGAAAGTGCATTCTATATATTCCGCCAACGATCCTACATTGATGTAAAAATCCATATCTACTCATATTGCTTCGTTCTCTAATCTTCGCTGAATTGACACCGGGAAAAGTAGATCAGGAAAAATTTGGGGACGAAAAGGTGGTGATGAACAAAAGCAAAATCAGTTTTTTGTAGATACATCGTCTTTAATAGAACTAGACATCCGCATCGCGAGGATTTCGGTTCTGCAGAGAAAAATAATTTATTATTTAGAGTCTTCCTTTGCTAACGTTCATTTTGTATACTGAATTTTATAAACGAAAAACGACTTTGCCTGTCTATAACCTTAAAAAATTAACTCGCCAAGAGAGGCAACATTTTACAATATTTTACAACGTTACAAATTTTCAGGTACGGCGTGGCGCTGGTGGGTGTCCGTCCCGAAAAGATGCCCGAGTTCTACGAGGACACGATCCTGCTGAACCCGGGCCCGCGGCACATAATGAAGACGAGCGACACCTGCTACTACATGAGCATCACGAAGGAGGAGAACTCGTCGTTTACGGTTGCCAACCAGCAGGTCAACAACAATAACACGACGTCGGAGCCGGTAATAGTGACCGCCGGCGCCGAGGACAAACCGCACAACGCGCCCTCCGCAAACAAAGACGGTACCGGCCCTCCCGTACTCATACTGCAAGTCCCCACCTGTGTCAGTGAGTGTTGTCACGCATGCCAATGTGTCGATTAGGGTGCATCTACGTAAGAGACGATTCGCGACTATTGGCGGCGAAAATATTCGTTTACAGATAAGCTAAACGTTTTGCGTCAAAATATGTAGCAGCAGGTGAACTGTTTTACAACAGTTCATCGTAATTCAACATGAACTAAAAGTAAAAACAACCGAAAGTTGTATACTCGAAGATAATGAAAAGATACATACCATTGCAAATTCCAACTTCAAACAAATAACAAACAAATTTAACAAATATTACCATCCACCAGTTTGCATATATAAAAAAATCTGAAAGGAAGTATAAAATGGCCATATCCCTATTTCAAAGTTTTGTCAGATCAAGCAGTCCAAAAAGTGTAATGAGTAGTGTAATAGCTTGGTATGCTGTGTGTCCCAGCTAAAGTGAATAAAATCAGTAAAATGGTTATGAAAGAAATTTTGAAAAACTCTCCGACAGGTCGACTTTGTTTTAAAAGCAGGTACTTTTGATGTAGGTTATAAAATTTTTGAGTCATCTACGTAACGGCTGTGATGTAATCGAGTACTTTTGCAAATGCCGTATTACATTTTTTATGGATTGGAAGAGTTTTACAAGAAAATTTTCGAGAAAAAAATTGTTGAAGTTAAATAATTTATTGAAAAACACGAACTGCTTAAATCAAAGTAAAAGCAAATGAGAGCATTTGAATTTTGAAAAAATAATTCAATTAAAAGTTCTTTAAAATAATTCAATTAAAACAAACTCCCTTTTGCACATTTTCCACCATTTTTTGCGCAATTAAACGGATTTCGTTTGTTATTCTTGCGTTAGAGTCAACAATTGTTTGTGGTCAGTTCACATACACCTTACTTTTCAAACATTTCCATAAAAACAATCCAGGGGTGTTAGATTTAGCTTGTTGTCCAAGTATGTATTAACTGCACGGGCATAATGCGGAGGCGCCCCATCGTACTGAAACCAAATTATTGTATCGGGAATCGTTCCGCTTCGATTGGGAACATAACATCGAGGGATGGCACTAGCTCAAACCGTAAGAAATCCAAATACACCATTTAAATTTTGTTCAAAGAAGTAAGGTCCTATTATGCGGTTACCCGCAATTCCAGGCCGGGTATGACCTTCTATCATCTAATGCGGATCCTCGGTCATCTAGAAACGACAGTTATATCCGTTTACGGTACCGTTCAAACTAAATGTTGATTCATCTCAAAAAAACGATGTCCTTCACAAAGTTTCGGATTTTCATTACAGAGTCCTCCATTAGCTCACAAAATTGAGCACGGCGATCAAAATCATCATTTGACAACTCTTGACCTAGTTGTACTTTAAAAGGATGGTCCAACTCCAACATTATAATATAATGCAACCTTTCGTAATGATGAATGCGGATTCTCTGTATTGCCAGTAGTATGTCTAACTGCGTGCTTTTGCTAATGCCACATGGTATTTTCTTGGTATATCCATCACATGACCAACATTGCGAAATCGATTTTCTATTCTGATAATCGTTGATTGTGATACTGGTCGATCCGAGTGGGTTTTATTAAACACTACACGTACTTTTTCATGTGTCCGTGTTCTACAGCCATATCCAATCATCATTAATATCTTAATTCTGTTTGCTTTAGACAACACCATTCAGGATGAAGATGTAGTGCTAAATCAGTTCTGTTAAGAATTTATCATGTAGCCGAAAACTATACTGCAACATACAGTCCGCAAATCTGACAAACTCAAATTATCGCCTACTACATTAAAGTAACGATAAGTACTGCAGTAATTTCAATTACAACACAATAAATCCTTAAAAGAACTGATTTAGCTCTACATGTTTACCGAAACGAACACAAACCCAACCAACAATTTTTTCTCGAAAATTTTCTAATGAAACTCATCTCCATAATTGCAGGTCGTTTTAGGGTAGTTAAACTCTGTCAAATCTATAAAAAAGGTAACGTTCCACTTAAAAAAGTACTCGATGACCTCACAGCCGTTAAAGAGTTGACGCAAATTTTTTATACCCTATGCCAAAAAGCGCCTACTTTTAAAACAAAGTAGATCCGACAGAGCGATTTTTAAAATTTTCTTTCATAACCATTTTACTGATTTTATTCACGTTAGCTGGGGCACACGGTATACAACTGGTAGCTATGAATTTGTTTTTCAACGATTTATAAGTACGTTATCGTATTTCATTACAATAACACACTTCCAATATCGAATGACAGCCTAAACTGGTTTTCTTTTGTCCTAACTTGCACTGATACGTATAAATTCGTATTTTCATCACCATGGTTATTTAAAAGAACCGCTTAAATGATCGGAATTTATCTTGGAAATCCATATCGCTCGCAAAAATACATTTTGTATCTTACCTCGCTACCTTTGTAGAAATTGGAAACATTAAAAAAATGTTGTTATGTTCCTACCCATAAAAATATCCAGTTTGAAAAAATTGTGAGCTTATTTTTTGTAAAAACATTTTTCAAAATTATCCTTATATTTCTCAACATGAAATATCATTAATAAAACTATTAATTCAAGAAAAATAGAAAAGGGAACTGTTTTGCGTATTAAAAAAAATATATATATGATAAATCAAAAAACCACGCACATCGACGCACAAACCAGTTGGATTCTTTTTATCGCCCTTACAAGAAGAACAAACATACTTGGTGGTACCGTTTTCTCATTTTGAGAACATTCTGGACACCTTACCCGTTGCTCAGGCTTTTGGATTATGAGCATGGTTTTTAGACGTGAAATATTCGATTTGAATTTCTTGTGCAACAAGATCAGAAATAATTTGATTTCGATATTCGAGATATATTATTTTTCTTTCAAAAAGCTTTTTGTACATCCACTGCTCAAAAATCCAAGAAAAATGTCTATAGTCAAATATCCAAGACGTCAACTATCCAAGAAAAATGTGTGTATGGTAAAATACTTCTAAATCAGCGAATTAGTTATTGACTATTATTATAGTCAATAACTACGTTTGGTTTTATAACATTTTTCCTCTTCTATTGGTAGTTTCCTCGATTTCACATTTATGACATGTAGAAATATGTACCACATCCCTTTTTCACGTAATTTTCCGACAACACCTTTTCTTCTGCAGATCGACTCACCTCAGCATTTTTTTTCACTAATTCTTCAGGATTTTCACGCCTAATGTTGCTAAGAGTTCCTAGTATATGCGTTTGTTTATCAATCACATTCTATGCCAGAGCAACACCAGTGTAAGAACTATCCAGAAAAATATCATCACGATCAACATCATGTTAGAGGTAATAACCTTCAACATCACTGTCACCACCATCTACCACAGACTCAGAACTTTGGTCTGACGAAAAAGACTTCACCTTGTGTGTTTCTTCACAGATAAGTCTATTTGATCATTTATTATTAGTCTACACGAACCAAATTATTGAAATAATTTCGCTATACAAGATGTTGAGCATTTTAGATCAATACTTCGGATGTTTCTGTGGTTTTTTCATATCTATATCAAATTCTTCAACATCCGCTTTCAGTATGTTTTCTAAAGGGGTAGTACGATATTCTCCAAAACGTAATCGTGTTGGAATTGAATATTGCACGTCGACATAATAATTTTTTACTCAAATAGTATATCTGAAAGCGGACAAACAAAGTTATTACAGGAACAAAATTAGTTACTGGAACAAAAAAATATATTTTGTTCCGATATTTTGTTACGACCTATAATGAGTTCGGTAACGTATGTGCTATAATAAAATAATGAATGAAAATTTTTTTGTTTGTACTTTTCTGACTACGTTTAATTAAAATTAATGTATCCTACATGTTTCGCACCATCATTGTGCATCATCAGGGATACTACAAATAATTCATGTTGGCAAATAAAACAAATGTTTTATTTGCCTAATTAATCGTAGTCAGAAAAGTATAAACTAAATAGGACAAAAAACAATACAAATAATAAAATAACCTTCAATTCCGGTCACAATACTTTTTGTAATATTTTGCGTACTATCCTTAAATATGGTTGCGTACTATCCTTAAATATAAACGTGGTTGCGATTTGTTTCATTATATTTTTGATCCTGTCATACTAGTTCGCACTATTTCGCATATGGTAATGCAGAAAAACCTTGCACACCTTGAAGGATTTTGAATATTTTTCTTATATTGTTTTATTTCGACAAAAAAATTATTTCGATACAATTTAATTCACTTTATTTGTTTGCTTGGTAAAAATTATATATTATAAATAAATTAATTAGTATTTAGATATCAAAAAAACTAAACTATTTGATGGTAGTATTACACACAATAATAAATACATCACTGTCATTATGTAATTTTAAAAAGGAAGACATGTTTAAATCTAATAAAAATAGCACTTTAAAAAAGCATATTACAATTGTAGAATCAATTTCACATCAGCTATTAATAAAATACCAATGTTGTTTGCCATACAAAATAAATGCCAGGTACAATGAATGGCAACACTCGATATCTGTTAAAGAACGTAAACTTTATCTGATGAAACGATTAAATAGTGGTCTGTTAATTATATACTTCCTTTCATAATTTTTTGAAGGTTCTTATGTCTGCAACTATTAAAATCAATTAACATAACTCCCAAAAATAGTTAGCAAAACAAGGCTCAAAGGAAGTTGTCGCAAACGACAAAAATATTAATTCAGTTAATGCAGATGAAAAAGTTCTAGTCCATTACTTGTTGAATGATACACGGGGAGGTCTAAAAATTGTAGAACTTTTATGCAGAATAATTGTTGATTTACTTACGACTAACACCCGGCTAAATAGTGAGTAAAACGGTCAGAGGGTTCGCGTAATACGTCATTACTAATTACGCTTTACCTTTCACAAGTTAAAGTGAAAGGTTTTATATCAGTTAACTAGCTAATTGAGAAATGAAATGTTTGTTACTCTCTACGCAGTACCAACGAAACTCCAGTAGGTGAAATTAATGAACTAATTTTCTAGTAATCTGTTAGCTTACTTTAAACACTTAAGGCTATTAGCTATTAGCTTTTATCGATTTACATTCAACAAAATCCCCATTGTTTTATAGTAACATAGCATTGGCTTGAATTTTCATCCCTTGGGCGCAGCTTCACACCACATTGTTGGCATTGTAAGTGTTAATCGACCATCATGCATTATCCACACTCTAAAAATCGTTATTGTTCAATTAACAACAACAACTATGATGACAGCTACGTATTCGCTAAAAATACAGTACACGTTTTTATAGGGAAAGGAGAGTTTGTGAATGCATAAAAGCACTTTGAACAATTTATTTTCGCTTTGTGTTCGTGGTCTTGCGCCCTTTTCAGTTTTAATTACATCCGTCCCTGAAAAACATCAGAAATTGGAAGGCGCCAACCATTCCTACACACGCTTAATACAAACACAGGCAGAAAAATAAGCAGTTAAGTGAATTTTGAATTTTTTTTTTAACTTTTAAATAATTATTATATAATCGTGCTCACACGTGCTCACTGTTCACAAAGGTGCACACTATTTTTTAGTATGGCTTATACGATAAGTTACTAAAATGCGTTACCATTTGACTTTTTATTTTACATTTAATTGAGATTTAATGTCCACCATTAAACATTAATCTATACAACTAAAAATAGCTGTAATGTTTCTATGCACGCATTTTTTTTTGTCAATTTTACTTCATTCTAAAAACTTGTGACAGTTATTTTCATAACGTTAAACTTTTATGGTAACTAAAGAAATCCATAGGTTTATATCCAATACAAATACTCAAAAATGAGTTACTTACGCAATCGTATCTTGCTATCAAATTGTGATCGGTCATAAAGTATTTTCTAAAATTATTTGTCTGCATGTCTTCATGTTGTGTTAATTACTTCGGAGCTGGTAAACTCAAAATTTAAATATTCCTCAGAATGTTTTCTTGGCTTTAGTACATTCTCGGGAAGTCACTATTAAATATTTTAATGGCGAGGCGGATCAGTGTTGCTGGATACAAAGAAATTTCGCTACTTGTGGCGGATTTTTTAAAATTTAGATGTGTAGCGACAACAGAGAATATATTTCAATGGATAGATTTCAATCATTTGTTTCAATTTCGGCAGGTTGTAATTAACTTGTATATATTTAAGAGTCCAAGACAATATGGAATGAAAATATTGTCCCTTTTTGGAGCAATTTTTTACTAATATTCTTCATGTTCAGATTAAACTGAAGACTACTATACATCTGAATTAATTAGCTTTATATCTAAAATCTTCTACAATTCTATTTTGATAACTGCAATTTTGACGTGTAACGTTTAGTTTATCGTAATCTTTCTCTCGTGGGTAGCGGAAAGTAAATCCATCAGCTACGCAAACAACAACATAGGTTTGCTGTTTATTGTTGTTGTGTGCGTGAAGGAGTTTTCCCATGTCCTCCCACGTTCCACCTCAGACGATGGGAGTGGAGCGCGTTGTGGTTTCTGACATGAATGCATGCCCGATGCACGTTCTGTGTTTTACGGATGTGGAATCGTTTCGAGAGCACATAAGCCGCGCCGCAGTCGCTGCTGTTCATTATTAATGTTATCTGTCAGTTTTTGTTCTCTGCAGCAGCGGACGTGCGGTAGGTAACGGCGTATTTACAATACCCACCGATGGCGACGACTTTAGCGCGTCGTTTTGCCACAAAACGTGGGCAAGATGGCGCTAGCGGCCACACGCGAATGGACCGTTTTCGACCCTTCCATAATTTACATTGCTTGCAGTATACACTAAGTACACAGAACACGCCACGGCGAAACGTGTTGCCAGAGAAATTTTGATGAATTCACTGTTTAAGTATAGATCGTCAACAGACGGTAAAATGTTCACTTACTAAAACACATCTGATTATAAGTAATCGTTTTATACATCGACTTTTATTTAGTATCGTATGAATTATTCCACGTAATAAAATATTTTGTTTCAAAATGTTTGCAAAATTAAAAAAACGGACTGGAACAAAAAGCTGGAAATGCTTTTATAATTTTTGAAACAATTGAAATAAACATTTGTTATTTCAAATTATGTAACCAAAGGCTAAAAAGCTAAAAAGGTTTGACCATATCACTCTGTTTAGAAACGAACTTGCAGGATTTTTTTCATAAAATACTGCATACTTGTGTCCCAAATCCAATCCTCATCATTAGCATATCGGAAACTATAAGACTTACAGGATCGATTAAATGTGGAAAGTTGTAGCAAATTTTCTGCTGAATTTAAGTCCGAGAATCACGGCTAACCGCGATCGTTTTTGAGAAATCTGAAATTGTATTGTTTTGGATCTTGCACATTGTACAAGTAACTTTTTAATGAGAATATCATGGCGTAATTTGATTTTTCTTTTGATGTTTTAATTTAGACTACACAGAAACTTACTTTTGTTTTTTTTATGAGAGCCATTTCGGATTTTTACAAAATTTGAAATCTGCGTTTCGTTCCCCTTACAATAACGTACCATAGTGTAACGTTTATTATTGACCTTTCGTTTTAAACGAACATTTTGTTTTTTCATCTAGTAGACCATTGTAACGACAATTGAAAACGGTATTTCATCGAGATGGTTTGAAACTTCATTTTGTAATAAACGTAAATATTGAGGTCCATTTAAGTTATAGTTATAAATTACTGGGCCAATCAATCGACTTCCTGTTTAAGTAAAATTATTTAGAAATTCATACAAATTTAATAATTTATATCAAAACTTACCAATCAATCCACACCAAACATTAAAACCAAATTTATTCTGAAAACGGGTTTGTCTCACATAATGTGGATTTTTCACTGGCCAGTAATGTTTGTTATGTATGTATGATTAAATACGCCACTATTGGCAAACCCCGACTCATATGTCCAACTAATGTTGAGAGCAAAATTGTCGATTTCATTGCACTTATTGGTAAACTAGTGGCAGAATTCTAATCTGCGACAACAATCTCAATGGTATTTGTTAATTTGCAAATACCTGTTTACTGACGACTTCGATATGTTGGTTTATGTCGACAATAGTCTAATTGAAGTTATTGGAGCGTCGGTCACAATGTTTTTAATACTTTCCGCTGCTAGGTGATTAATTTTTTATCCATATTTATGCCTTTCAACTGAAAAACTACCGTAATTTCGTAAATTCCTTTCTAAAGACGGGAATATTGTTCTGTGTGGCCGCTGTCTTTCAGGATACAAATTACGGTATAACTGATG
>JAWQRJ010005312.1:0-10337 GCA_033557515.1 Diorygopyx duplodentatus
AAGAAACTGCAACTACACAGTCAGGTGATCTATGAGTCTTACTTCAGTGGCGCCTAGCGCTAGAGTAACGCTTTCAAAATACATATGTATAAAATGAACAAATATTCCAAAGCTTTTCGCAGCCCATTTAAATTTTCCTGCGGCCCACTGGTGGGCCGCGGCCCATCGATTGAGAAACGCTGGTGTAGACATCTTAAAAGACTGTGGAAGAACAAAAGGTACACAAAATAAAAGTGTTTTGAAACATACTGGTTGCAAAAAGAGTATCACAGACGTTAGCAACAAAAGTAGTAGTGAGCAAAAGCTCAAAATAGAAAACTTTTGCATCCAGCTATTAAGTTAATTTGCTTTCCACTTTTAGTATTCAAGATCGACTGGCGTTACGCGAGAAGCTAAAATGTAAATCCTTCAGCTGGTACTTAGAGCACGTCTATCCGGAACTTTCGATACCGCGCACAACGACGGCAAGCTTCGGAGAGCTCCGTCAGGGCATCTACTGTCTGGACACGATGGGGCACCTGCTGGACGGCACGGTGGCCCTGTACCAGTGCCACCACACGGGCGGCAACCAGGAGTGGGGCCTGACAAACACGGGCCTGATCAAGCACCACGACCTGTGCTTGACGCTGGACAAGTACGCGAAGGGATCGCAAATAATCATGCGGATATGCGACGGAAGCGATCCGCAGAAGTGGACGCTCGTCCATCCCGGTGGCCTTCTGAAGCACGGCCGACTTCAGCTGTGCTTGGACAGTAAGTACAATGACATTAGGGGAATTACCGCGGAAAAGTGCAACTCTAACTTGAACTCGCAACGGTGGATATTGGCGAAAGGTTAGAGGGCGGACGTGAACTAACTTGCGGAAATGGAGGAAAACTTGTCTAGTTTACATGAAGTGATATTATTTTATACTGAAATGTGAAAAACGTAGTCTAGGAATTTTTAGAATCTTTTCATTGATAAAGCCAAAAATGTAAATAACCGAGAAGTGGCACATTTACAGTTTTGGTGATGCACAAAGCATTTATATTAGTTCAGCCTTAATTATGGTTAACATCAAGAGTGATTATTTCATCAGTTTTTCAGTATATAAGATTTTCAATCACCATTAAAGTACACTTAAGAACGGTCTATTTCTGAAAAAAAAAATGTCTCATTAATGTCATACAGCAAAAAAATATTGCACAAGATAACCAGTAATATTGCTCAAAAATACACAAACTTGTGCCATATATAAAGCATACTTGCAGAAAAAGATAAAAACAATATTCACAAAAAAGTGTTCAAGCTCAATTTCCTGCCAACTTTGTTGCAACAATGTTGAGATTAATGATCTCTTAATGATTATAGCTACAAAAATGATTTAAGTTAAGAACCCACACTTTAAATGTGCCACTTTAAAGTTGCTTTTGTGACATTTTGAATAACAAAAATATTCTTATGATACAGTTTAAATTCTACCCTTACGTACCATTGTACCGTAGTTTTATCTATTTACTAAAATTTCTACTTGTGTACTATTAAAATATTAAACTAAAGGGATGACGAAAAGAATAATTGGTGAATTGAATAAAAAGCATATATAATCTAAACGCGAATTTTTAGAGATAACTTCCAAATTATCATACAGGGTAAAACCCTTTTAAAAAAAACCTAAACGAAAGACATGTAATATAGATGTATGGTTGTGACTTTTTGCTTTCGAGTCTATTCCTATACCTAAAAAAACGCAAACACCACCACTATTATTTAGATTCATTACCATTGAAATAAGTACATTTCAAAAAAGTTCTAAAGCGGGTATGTAAAGAGGAACATTTCCACCAAATTATGTACCTATCCCTTGTTGTGATCGTATTGTATAATCGGAAAAAAAAGTCATGTATGAGGCCTTGGAATAAATACTATGATACTTAGTTTTTCAAGCCTCCTATACTTCTTTTTTTCTTGACTATATAGACCACATCTTGTAATTGAAAGAAAAATGCAAATCTGCGAAAACGAAAAGCAGATTTTCATTTTTATACGTGTTTATTTTTTTCTACTTGTTTATGGATGTATGTTATTCCACTTGTATATAGAAGTCCTAGGAAATGTACATAAACACAACTGTAATTATGTGTATTTATATACTTTTTTATTATTTTATTTTAATTTTATATAATTATAGTATGTATAGTGTATAGATATACAATAAAGATATAATTATAATTTACCTGGTTATTTTATTTTAAAGGTTTAAGAGTTTAAGGGCAGTTTATGGGCGGTTTTCTCTTTCTAATGGTATTCAAAATATAATTTCCGATACTTCTGTACTAATACAAGCAAATAAAAATGTTTTAGTCAACTTGGGTCAAGGTAAGTAAGATTTTTCATACAATTATTATTCTAAATACCAGCATTTTTCTAAAGATACTGAAATATGTTTGTAAACGTACAATGTTGTGATCATTCGGAAATAAAAAATAATTGCACCATTAATTTAATAAAATTGCTTTTGTAATCGGAAATTCTAAATTAATCTCTTCTACCATAATTTTCAGATTTTAGGGTTGTGGCACAAAACAAAAATATTCTGAATAAAACAATTATTTAATAAAAGATATTCGAGTGGTTGCCTATATTAATTGCCTATGTTAATTGGTTGCCTATATTAATTAACATTTGAATTTTTATTTCATATCTATTTTTTCAAACTTCGAGTAAAATGTCAAAAATCTAGATTTTTAGTACTTCATTCATGCTGATTTAGTATATATTCTGTTGTTGCATCGACAATGTACAGAAGACAAACAATTACTTCAAATTGTTAATGAACTTTAGTGAAGATTTAAAATCAACAGTAGTAACTGCATGTTATTAATTACTATTGATTTTAAAACAGGTTAACAACAACAAGTTAACAACAACAGCAAAATATACACCAAATCAGTATGTACATGAAAATACTAAAACGATCTAAATTGTTGATATTTTAAGTGATGTTTGAAGAAATAGACATGAAATAGAGAATATAAAAACAGGGTATAAATAAAATAAGAATATTAGGAGATTAATATTAATATTAGGACAATAAAAGTATAAATATATACTTGTATACTATATCTACTTGTATATACAAGTAGAAAGTTTAATATATTAATAATATTTGGTAAGCTAATATATTGAAATCCAAACTTTAAATTTCAGTATATTCTCATACAAATTTATCTTTTTTATTTAAAATATTTAAATTCTAAACCTATAATAAGCATATATTGAAGTCAAGTTATAAATTTCAATACATTTTCATATAAATTTAGCTTTTTTATTTAGAATATTTAAATCCTAAATCTATAAGAATATATTGAAATCAAGCTTTAAATTTAAATATATTTTCATATAAATTTAACTTTTTTATTTAGAATATTTAAATGCTAAATCTACAATAAGCATATATTGGAATTAAGCTTTAAATTTCGATACATTCTTATATAAATTTAGTTTTTTTATTTAGAATATTTAAATCCTAAATCTATAATAAGCATATATTGAAATTAAGCTTTAAATTTCAGTACATTTTCATACAAATTTAGCTTTTTTATTTAGAATATTTAAATCCTAAATCTATAATAAGCATTATTGAAATCAAGTTATAAATTTCAATACATTTTCATACAAATTTAGCTTTTTTATTTAAAATATTTAAATCCTAAATCTACAATAAGCATACATTGGAATTAAGCTTTAAATGTCGATACATTCTTATATAAATTTAGTTTTTTTATTTAGAATATTTAAATCCTAAATCTATAATAAGCATATATTGAAATTAAGCTTTAAATTTAAATATAATTTTCTTAGCTTTAATTTTCATATAAATTTAACTTTTTTATTTAGAATATTTCAATTCTAAACCTATAATAAGCATATATTGAAATCAAGCTTTAAATTTCAATATATTTTCAAACAAATTTATCTTTTTTATTTAAAATATTTTAATTCTAAACCTATAATAAGCATATAATGTAATCAAGTTATAAATTTCAATACATTTTCATATAAATTTAGCTTTTTCATTTACAATATTTATATCATAAATCTATAACAAGCATATATTGAAAACAAGCTATAAATTTTCAACACATTTTCATATAAGATCGGGGGAACGTTGCAGTAGAGGGTTTCGAATTGTCTGCAGGTGCTCGATCGGATGTTGAAGCAAGACGAACCGATTGTTTCTAGCATATGATGGTCACTGAGAAGAAGAGCGGATTCGGAAGTAGCAAAATTTTTGATGCAGCGCTGAATATTATTGGTGAAAAAAGCATTTATATACCTAATTTTCCTGCTTCTTCTTTATCTCTGCCTCCATCTTTATTTTTCTTCTTCCATTTCTTTCATTCTTTTCTGCTCTCTACTCTTTTTTTCCTGCTTCTTTTTTTCCCACGTCTTTCTTTCGTTTCACTTCTTTCTTCTGGTTTATTATCAGTAGACTTCTTTCTACTTTGCGCCACCTTTCTTCATTCTCTTTTTCCATTTTCTGTGTCCTATCTTCCGTATTCCCCCGTTTTTCTTTCTTTCTTCTCTATCTCTGCGTCCGTCTTCGTGTCAGTCTTTTCGCCCTTCCCTCATTATTTAATGCACTATTTCTTCCCCCTTCTTCTGGATTCTTACCTTTGTTCCCCCTATCTTTGTTCATCTGAGTATTGCACATTTGTCCACCCTTATTTCATTCATTATTCTCCCTTTAGTCTATGTTCATCGATTTTTCCACTTTCTTTTAGTTTCACACTTTATGCTACCGTTGCCTATATTTCTTATATGTAAATTTTGATGCATTGTTGCTTCGTTTCTCTTCCCACCCCTTGCTGTTCTTCCTCATTTCTCCCACATGACTTCTTTCCTTTGTTTATTTCTTCTCGAAACTTCTTCTTCCTTTTATCTTGTTTCGTCGAAACCTCGTTTTGTTAGTTCCCATTGTATTGGGTTAATACTGTTTGGATTGTATATTTCTTCCTTCTTTCCTTTTTGTTCTGCCTTCGCTCCTTTCGCTTTGCTTCCGATTTATGTCTTCTTCTTGCTCATTTCCTTATTCTTTTATAAGTATTCTATCTCCTTTACTTTCTACTTCTCCTTTCTACCTTTTTTAAATCTTGTTCCTCTCAGCCATCTTCATTCATATTCTTCTTCGTTCTATTCCTTTTCTCCCTTTCTGCCCTTCTCCTTCCTGCTCCCTTTCACTTTTTTTATTCTTTTAGTTAGAAAATGGTTTGCCCAAGCAAAAAACACGTATGTGTAATGGCATTTTTTTTAATACGTAATATTCTAAAAACTACACAAAAGGTGCAATTATTGAATCATTTTTGTTTCACAGAGTAAAACGTCTCAATTTATCACTGTACATGACGCGGCTAATTAATAATAATTGCCTGAATCTTAGTGTGAAATTATATTAAAGTATTTACTGACTTACCTTCTCTTGGTCTTCGGAAAACAGTGTTTTACTCCAGTTTTACTCCGCGCACTTTGCCACAAATTACACATCCCGATGGTATATTTGGAGGCTAAATGTTCACTCACTTGTTTACGTGCTTAAAGCTTATGCAACCACATAATACCATGTTTGAATTTATTTGAAATTTTTATATATTTTTTAATTCTTTGATTAATGATTTTAAGTAAAAAATAATGAATTTTTCAAACGTTAAACAACATTCAAAAGCATTCAGAGATACCATAATTTTTTTACATGATTTACATTTTTAAAATAATAAATACATAGTATACACAGGTATAACACAGATTTACATCATCAAATATATCGTATAACTATAAAACTAAAAAAGCATAATCACTTGTTAAAATTACGTACGTAACTAGATTGAATTCGTTACGAACGCTTGCCTCCAACCCTCCCTTAATCGTTTGTTAAAATACGCAACTAAGTGCGCCATTTCGGGTCTGTCAGCTAAATTTAACGTCTCTTGATAATCCAACGTGTGATCGTAAAGTTCTCTCGCGCAGACGTGTTTCCAGTTGGGTTTCAACTTTCTGTTATTGAACCCGACCCATTCCGTGTAACGGTGGGTTTTCGTCCTAATGGAATAGCCCATTATCTTTATATTTTTTAAACGCGGCTTATCGCTATTCGGAGTCAACGTCGGGAACGCTCCCGGACGTGGATACTGGCTGAAAACTGCATCTTTTTCTGTGTAATTCTGTAGAAAATTCAAATAGTACATTGCCTGCTCGCAGGTAAAAAAGAGCGTTACCTTCTTTTGTAAAGCTGCAATCATGATCGGAGCCAAACTCCTTCCTTCCGTGCACACCTCTTGTATTGGTTTTGTCTCATCTAACTCCGAGATGCAAGTGTCTAAACTTGGAGTGATTTGAGTTAAATCAACTAAAGTTGGAAATAAATCCACCAATTCGACCAGTTCTTCAATCACGGTCATAGTACGTACCATGCCGGGGGCTTGAATTATTAGGGGTACTCGCGTTGCTACATCGTAATTACTATACTTTGCAAATTCTGCGTGCTCTCCAAGTGACCAACCTTTGTTATTAAAAATATTGTAAAAGAACACTTTACCATTTTTATCAAATTGTACTGGGTTAGTCTGCTTTTGTCCATCTTTTAAACGACAATTTTATTTGAATAACCCTGCACAATTTTGACGTTTGCAAATGTACCGTGATCCCCAAATAGAACAACTAATGTATTATCATCAATTCCTTGCAATAAAGACCCAATTAGATCGTCAATATAGGAGACAGCCGCGGCGTAAGCTTGCGTTATTTCCCTCGTCTTATTAGTGGACATTTCGCCGAACGGAAAGGAGATATTCAATCTGGCGATATCTTCGCGTTCCCTAAGGTCCGTCCACGGATTCCATGCAACCGTCGGCATGCTGGGCGACCTCCAATGATTTTTCGGTATTCGAATTTTGCTCAGCGGATGAAATTCTGTACGGGTTAAAATGAATTGCGGTGTCTCACTTACGACCGTTACTTACTCAAGTACTCCACCGGGAACTTGAGGGGAATGTGGGGTTTGTGAAATCCAACGGCCAAAAAATACGGTTGGTCCCTGCAAGTCTCCTCGTGAGTTTTTAGGAAAGACGTCGCCGCATACAAAATCTCGATGTCCGGCAACGTCCCTTTCGGTTGTTCCTTCACTATCACGGGACACACCAAATTCATCCCTAGCGAGCCGTCTTTGCTCAGGCAGACCTTCGCATCTTTGAATTCTTCGGTGATGGGGTGAAAGGGTTTCACGCTCCAACTGTACTTTCGGTCGTCGGTGCAGTTCGACGATATTCCGGGGTGGAAAATTTTACCGACCGAGTGCGTTATGTAACCCTGTTCTTTGAAGTATTGAGGTAACGTCGTAAAGTTTCCGGCGACATTTCTCCAGTAACTGTAGAAATCGTAGAGATGCAACGTGTCGGGTCGACGACTTGTTAAGAACGAATTGCGACTGGGAGCACACAAAGCTTGCTATAATCGACAAAAATTAGGTATTTGCTTTAGGATGTACCTTGTTTAAATGAAAATCATTCAACAGTTTGGAGCATGTTTTAAATATGTCCTGAACAGTATTAAATAAATGAAGTAATAAAAATCAAAAATAAAATTGAAGAAGTTAACACAAAAAATTGTTATCACAAATCCTCCATATGGAGGATTTGTGCAAACCTTAAAGTAGTAGCAATGTTCACTGGACTCCAAGGAGGTTACACTAATTGTAAGTTCTGCTTTTTGTGCGAGTGGGACACCAGAAAACGAGGGGACCACTACATAGTGAAAAATGGCCAGGACGCACCAACAGAATTGGTCAAAAGAATGTTGGCAATCCCTCTTTGGTAGCAAAAAACAAAATCCTACTCCCACCCCTACATATCCAGTTAGGCCTTATGAAAAACTTTGTTAAAGCAATGGACAAGGAAGGAGAAATGTTTGTTGAAGAATTGCTTTCCTCATATAAGGCGCTGGGTTGCAATATGTCCTTAAAAATTCATTTCATGCACTCCCTTTTGGATTTTCTTCCTTCCAACCTGGGAGCAGTATCAGACGAACATGGGGAAAGCTTCCATCAGAATATAGCCTGAATGGAGAAAAGGTATAGTGGCAAATGGAATGAGAAAATGCTGGCTATTTTTTGTTTCAAATTAAAACTCTAAACAAGTGAAATGAAGTAGAAGTATATTTCACAACAAAACTAAATAAACTTACGATTTGCAAACTGTTCGTTTTTTTTTACTTTAACTACCTCATTTTTCTCAAAAATGGTGTTATTTGACGCATTATTTGACGAGACATTTTTATAGCAATTGTTCGAAGTTGTGGCCGCGAATTTTATGGTAATTATTAAGTTTATGGTAATCTAAGACATAAATTACTAAAGAAAATGTTCAAATCGTTCCCCATTTCTTTCTAAACAAATCAGAATTCTTAATTGGACTCCATTGACAGCTGCATTTCAAATTTGAATCGGATCTAATGCATCAAAGCTCCTCGAACTCGATTGATTCGAATTCTTCTCGGGAGTTCCCAGAGGAATTGCTTTTGAAGTAATCCCTCAGAATCCATCAGAGTGGCCCAATCTTCGAAACCATCTATCTTCGAAGTCATTTATAAATTCATGAGGCACGTGAGCAGTGCAGTGCGCCGGGGCTTCATCTAATTGGTGCCAACACGATTGAGGTTCATTTAATGTTCTTCGGATTTCCAAATATCTTGCCCCACTTAAAATGTTGTCGTAAATGAAATACCGAAATTGGTTGTTGTACAACAAACAAACGTACGTTGAAACTAAATTTATTTTGAAAGTTCCGATCGCGCGTCACATGAGGATTTTGGTCTGCCCAAAAGAGAAGATTTCGATAATTAAAAATCCCCTCTTTAGAAAATTTAGCTTCGTCCGTCCAAATATTTTTTTCCAAAAATCTTGGTACCTCTTGTAGGGGGACTAAAACCATCTCACAGAATTCTTGTCTTTGCCCTGCGTCTTGTGGATGCATCGCTGCAATTGGTGAAAATTTAAAAGGATGAAATCCGTTTTTCCTTTAAATCTTCTGCATTGGGCAACGAGATATGTCAAAATCAGCAACGGTGGCACGAATTGAGGCGTTTGGATTAGCATGAAAATAAGCTAAAACCATAGTGACAGTGGTCTCATCATTCGTTTCGACTGTAATATAACTGGTATATATAACGACTGGTATATAATTGCTAAACCAGTCATCGACTGGTTTAGCTTTTATAAATTTAATAATAATAATAATTCCTTATGATTTTTAATTCCACGTTTCTAACCCATCGTTTAAGATTTTCACCTTTCGACTGTAAGTTTTGTGTAACTATTAATTTTTTAATTCTTTGTAAAAAAAAATTTCATGTAATTTCATTTTTAAATTTTAATGTACCTCCCTTTTTAGATTAAAACTGATGATGGTCCATGGACTGAAACCGGTATGTTAGTGCATTAAATAAATAAAGCAAATAAAACAAGTTTAAAACTCTTTCTTTCTATTTTTACTATTTGTTGACATCAATCATGAATACGGCCCGGATCTTTATTTATTTAAAAATGACAAATATTTAAATATAATATTTAACAAAAAAGGTGAAATATTTATTAAAAACGCAATATATTTACTAAATTTTTTTAATGCACAAAAGACTAGAACTGATATAATTTACAATTAATTAAGTTTATATTAAAATCATTTGTCTACACTGCATATAAATGTTTTTTTTAAATGATCGAAAATAAAACTTCTTTGAGTATCTTGAAACAAAGCTTTATATGGTGAGAAGCTTCTTTTCACATCACATTAAGTAATTGGAGCAACATATTATTATATGATATATCCAGTATAAATTTCTTAAAAACTGCACATCTAAAATGAAAATTGAATTTTTTATCAGTTTTTTAATATACATAGAGACGTTAACATTTAAGAAATCAGTTCTAATATTTTTCAATGAACATTTATCATTTTTTAATCAAAAATCTGTGCGAAATATCAAAAAATTGTTTTCATCATATTATTCTATGATATATAAATTTCAGTATATATATATATAATAAATTTCAGTATTATATATATATATATATATATATATATATATATAATTTCAGTATAAATTTCTAAAAAACTGCACATCTAAAATGAAAATTGAATTTTTTATCAATTTTTTAATATACATAGAGACGTTAACATTTAAGAAATCAGTTCTAATATTTTTCAATGAACATTTATCATTTTTTAATAAAAAATCTGTGCGAGATATCAAAAAATTGTTTCGATCATATTATTCTATGATATATCCAATATAAATTTCTAAA
>JAWQRJ010005313.1:0-10337 GCA_033557515.1 Diorygopyx duplodentatus
TACCTTGTTTTCTCTGTACACTTCCAGTTTCGCGAAATAAACTTAGAGAATGCATCAGAGTATCATAAAAGTCTTTATAAAGCAACGGTACTGCAGGAAATTTTTCTTGGAATTCTCTCATACAACCTTCTATTGAATAATGCCAATCGTCATCAATTTTGTTTCCAGAACGAAAATACGCTTCTAACACGAATGCTTTTTGGATTACAGTGAAAACCATTGTGAATACAATAAATTGTCATAAATTAATATTGTTTAATTTGAGGAATGTCATTAATGATATTAATGTTATTAATGTCAAAATGACCGCTAATGTCAGTTCGGATCAATCAAAGACGTGTCTGTTTTTTTCAAAGCCTACTCCAAATTGAAATTTATTCTTTCACACGTTATAATTCCAACAAAAATTAGCCTCTGTTTTCAATTTTCTTTTCAACAGAGTGACAAACCCTTTAAAAACCACATTTTAAGAGCGAAGTAAACACGAATATTAAGACAGCAAAAAACAATTTGGTGGTTGCAATATGAAAGACTGGTTACAATATAAACGATCTATAAAGGATTTATAATAGAATACACAATAAGAAAATCATTAGCTTCATGGGTCCTCATTTTTCTTAACCCCTCTTCACAACTTTAACGACAATTACACCAGAAGATTACAACAAATTCTTAATAAATATAATATTGTCACCTCATTGCATTCTAAAATTTTAAAATAGAAAAATTTTAAAATAGAGAATCAAAATTTTTGATAAATAAGAGAAATAAAATAAATTACCTTGAAAAATGCGGAGTTTATAAAATAACATACAATGATTTCATTTTATATAGGTCAATCTGGAAGAAATTTGAATATTAGGTCTAAAGAACATATAACTTTTGCAAATAAAAATTCATCTGTTCATAAACATGTACAAACCCTCAGTCATAATACAGATATTAATTCTATTAAATTAATTGATAATATCCCCAAATTCAGAAAGAAGGGAAGAGGTTCGAATAGCTAAATATGCAAAAAAATCCCCTGACAAAATCCTTAACGAAACTAAATTACATACCATGTAAATGTAATTTAGTGAATACATGAGAAAAAAGAGCTTCAAAGGACAAAAAAAATATTTTCACTTCAATTTTTATACACGATATGATAAATGGTAGTAATAAACATTAATCTTTCCTTAACGCAATTTTTACAAACTGATCTTTTTCTGTACATTTCCAACATATTTTTTACAACCACCGTAGATATTTTGGCTTTATTTTTCAGCTGTACTAGCAGGTCTGGTTCGCATGAATCTTCAAATCCAGTAGAAAGTTCTTCTATTAAATGAAATAAAAGATCCTTTCTGGTAATATCTGTTACGGCGACTTTGTGTAGACTCCAAGCATTTTAAAGGGAGATGAATTTCAGGTAGTCTTTTAAGTTTTGTTTAATTTTTACTGAATTATGTTTAGTGAGTAGAAGTACTTTCTTAGTTTACTTAGCTTTATATATTATTAGTATGGAATTATTAGATTTATATACATATAAATTGCACTTGAAAATTTTGAAAGTTTTTTGTTTGAACGACTAGTTCCTACCAAAGTCGTGTTCCTTTCTAACAGTTTTGAAGTCAGTGATTTGCTCGTAAAAAAAATTGTCTGTTATCACATTTCTACCGCAACCAGCAAATGGCTCAATTAGCTTGAGGATGACGTACTCAAACATTTATGTATTATTTATTACTAGTCACATCCGTTGCGAACCAAAATTTAATTCCAAACTTATTGGGTTTGTTACGTATATACTGAGTAAATTTGCACCTGGCTTTGGTTGGAAATAATTGCTCATCAATAGTAAGTAGTATTTGGTCCTTGTACATAGCAATTTTGACAATTTTCGATGAAAGGATTCCAAACATTTGAAATCGAGGCAAATTTATCGCTTTTCAACCCAACTTAACTTATCTTATTTCTCATATTGAAGCGTATGTATTGCAAAATATATCCCAAAATGGTCCCCATTTTCTAGACCATAAGTAAGACAATTTTAGATTTTTAGTGTTTATCACGTCCATATAAACTCGCGAAAAATGCGTTTAATTTTTCTTCTAATAAAACTAATTTATTTCTAAGAAGTTTAGAAGTCTCCAATTCCACAGATTTCCTACTATACTTCTATTGAAGCACTTGTAACCAGTACAAGTACTTGTACTTATAACTGTAGTACTTCTATTGGTTATCAAAAAAGCGCTCCTAACTTTACGTTAGGTTCCAACAAGGGTTAGGTTTCAACTTAGGTTTCAACTTCTTGATCAGCATCGTCAGAATATGATGGCAACCTAATGCTTTTCCTCTGCCTTCGTATATTGGAAATATTCTTCGTTTCACTGTCGATATGCGATGATGAAGATTCGCAATGTGAAGTTTTTAACAATCTGAAATAGAAATACTAAAATCTATTGAAAATTGAACAAAAAATTTGTTACTATTGGAAGAAATTGATTTTTTTTAAATTGTTTGAAAAACAAAATGATTGGAAAGGCGAAGGGCGCAAAAAAATGAATAATCTTAGAAGATGTGATTTCTATTGGTGAGGTAACAGGTTGATTCATTGAAGAGGACTACGGAGGAAAGTTGTTTGGTATTTCGAAAGACAAATTAAGAAAACTATTTAAGCATTTCCAAGGTAGAATGTCCTCTTGATGAAAAAAATTACATACTAACGTTAAGCATTTAAAAATTCATCATTTTAAAAAAGCCATGTATGTACATGAAAAATAGAATAGTTATTTTTTTGTTGTACATTTCAGTTTCGTAAACTATACAGTGCGGACGTAAATGGTCCCCCCCACCTGCTAACTTTTGAACCAGTCAAGATAGGAACATGAAACCAAAGCGGTATCAAATGGTATAAAGTTTGCGGTTATTTAGTGTAAATCTTCATCTCCAGAGCAGTCTTCGTTTATGTTAGTTATGTATTTCAAGCTTTTTCGAACGGCTTACCATTTTTTTGAAAATATATTTATACCTATATAAAAAAATTGCAAAATTCAAATTCTATATTATTAAGTATTTACCTACTAATGATTTACTTGCCACAGATCGAAGAATAATGTGAATTTAAAAAAAAAATTCGCTAAACAACTGAATGACTGATAATGAAAATTGTAAAATTGTGTAAACCGATCATTTGACCGGTTGGTGTATCTAGTGTTATTAAATACATACGAGGGATGATCAATAAATAAGGTTACAAAATCGCTATGCTTCACAGCAGATTTTGTAACCTTACTTTTTGATCGACCCTAATATTTACACTACAAACACTTAGACTAGTACTTCAATTGTTTTCAGTAATAAAAACGTTTTATTTGTAATTTGGATGCTTTTTATAACCCTAATAACCAGTATTAGGATTCATATAATAAAATGCCAATACTGTTGATGGAGTTTTATATTGAAATCTGGGCCACTAGGTCACATTAGAAAATATAAAAGTTTTTTTTTATATAATAAAATTAAGATTTAGAAATTATATTCAAATTCGATTTACATCAATCAAGTTTCTTATGATGCTTGAAGGCATAAACTTTCTTATACACGATTAATAACATTATTCTTAGCATTTAGAATAAGGTATATTGAAGTTAAAAAAAAAGTTTCATCTAATTCTAATTAGTACAGTGTTTTCTAGAATCTAGAAAAGAAAACTCTTTTACTCTTCTAGAATAAGATAACTCTTCTAGAATAATCTTTTACTCTTCTACAATCTAGAAGTTAAGAGTAAAAGAGTAAATTATTGTATTGTACTTACTAGAATAACAATCCTACCTTAATTGATACACTTGATAAAAATTGCGTTGACTGTAGGTAACCGATATTTTTCTTCCTTCTTTGTCCAGTACTTTAGCCAACTCCTCATATTAAATATCACCCCCCCCCCTCGCTCATCTGACTGGAGCCGAAAGTACTCTTCAGAGAAAAGTTGTACTGGAGTAACAGAGATGGGATATTTTTCGTTTGAAGAAAATATTTTTATATTTTCTTCGCGACACAAATGAGCCTGTGGTGTTCAGAAGCTAAACATCTGAAACACGCACATCGTCCCCAGCGGAAGAAGCCGTTGGAGAAGCGGCATTTTTGAACCCCACATGAATATTTCTATGCTCTTGGTAGTGGATCCATTGTTTTTTTTCAGGATCTATTTTCTATTTCTCAAAAATTTCCAGCAACTGACGATTGCAGCTGAAGTTGCTTGTGGATTGTAAGGTGTTTGAAAATGCTGATTTGTATGCTGATCAATCAGCATACAGAAGTGAAGTTGCCATTGCTGACAGTTAATTCAACTGATCGTTGTATCAATGAATAATGTTTTAGTTATGACATAGTCACTTAAAGTTGTTCAATATGAATTCCGCGCTAAGCGGAATTGATTCATATCAAAAACTACGGCTTATAGTTAAGTCAAGTGATGTTACAAAGCACGATATTATAATTTTTGACAAGAATTTGACGGTGGTCCAAGCATATTACAGATTTCTCTTTCTTTCTTCAATAACAGTTTAATATCTTGATGAATTCCACATATTTTGTGGAATTCATCAAGATATCATATTTTATTGTTTTGTATGTTAATGTGACCTTGTGTAAAATTCGTAAAAAATATTAAAAACGAGGACGTTATGCTGATATCCTCTACCATCGAATGGAAGGCTAGTTTTTCAAAAAAAAACCTTCTCTGGTCAATCCACCTCCAATTCACAATTCGCGTAGTCTTTTAACGTTTTAATTGAGTTTTAGAGGAGTTGATGTTTTCGCGATCAGAAATCGAAGAGACATCATGGATATCCACGTCAATGCAAGTTTTATTAGCAAGATTTTTTTCCACAATGCACTCCAAGTCTGATCCAAATTATTTTTATAGTGGAGTACAATAGGAGTAATATGTACTCTGAGCACTACTCGAGTTCAGTTTTATTTTGATTGAAACGCCCTACAACTACCGGTTTCTTTGTAAATATAATATTATACAAACCATTGGGGATGTGTTTGCCTTCAATTTACAGCCCCAGCATTCTATTAATAACAACCAGATGCAAGTTAGTCATGCCAACATCTCAAATTACCCGAATTACATGACCGTACAATCAACGAGACAGAGTAATACAGCCTGGTGACTAAATCGATACGGCCATGCAATTGCCTCTAATTACGTTTCCCATGTCCTATATACAAGGACGACTTGTTAGGGAATGATTGACTTAGTCCGCCCTCTACCTTTTGGGCAAATCCTCTTACGTTGGATTAGAAAACCTGTTTCATGGTTCCCCAGGGACTTAATCACGCTTTAGGCTTACAAAAGGACAATTGTTTGTGGTTAATTTTTCCTACAGTACTTTTCATGTTATTGAAAGTTCTTGTTAACGTTATTGAGCATTATAACATACATTATTAAAAGTAGTAAGTTTCTACGAGCAATTTGCAGTGGCCATTTATTAGAATTGAAGCAAGGATGTTGGTAAGCAACCGCAACATCCTTGCTACATATATTTATACCCGTGGTTACGAGTGTGCGTACACGTAAGTAATATGAAGTTATCTACTTTCAATTAATCTCTTATTATATGTTGGAATTTAGCGTCGATCGTTATCGACAAAACGACTAACACGACGGGCACAATTTCATTAACAAAGAACACGATCAGTTAAGGGATCTGCTGCACCTTATTTTCAACGACGAAGACGCATCGTCATCTTAAGCCTTTGTGGGCTTGAATGCCGCACTACTTACCCCACAGCGTCCGTAGACGACCCGATAATCTCGTAATTGCTATCGCGAGACTTCGTGTTGTATGCCAACAATAAATAAGAGCTAATGTTAGTTTAGCCTTGCTGGGATGGACTATTGTTAATGCAATAAGTATGAATTCACGTTGCTGATTATGCACGTGTTGCGTCAACCGCGTTTTATAATTCTCTGGTGCGTTTTTTGCAATTGAATGTCATAAAATAAATATCAGTTATTTATAGTAAGGTAACGTAATTCTCGCTTTTTGTGAAAGCATCGACAATGCCATCTATACGGTTTAATCAATTTATGGCACCTTCTACCCTCCCATTCCTTCTTTACAGGTTGTTCTGCAGCTCGACATCGTATTATAATTTTAATTTCAATCACACGCTGAAATGTGACACCACCATGTTGCCCCTGAAACTACCTGCACCATGTGTCGCCTAAACCTGCAGTGCTCAAACGTTGGTAAATAAAGGACCAAAGCTTTTATGTGCTTTGGTAACAAATTGGAAAAAATTCAAGAACCAAAATTGAAAGAAGTTACTCGAAAATTATGAGGGAAATGGTGACAAAAGTAAAAACATGAAAAGAAATTTAAAGGGAGAATGAAATCTAAAATTCATTCTCCAACATTACGGCGCGAGGCATACATAAATAGATAAAGAAGTTAAATCAATAGATTAGTCACCATCTTTATACCTATTGTATATTATACGGAGTTACAGTTGTAAGTGTTCGACAGTTGGTATTGGTTTTGTCGTATTTGATTTTATGGCTTTATTGTATAGAGAGGTTTTATTGATCTACCTCTGCAAATCTTGCAGAGATAGATCTCTGCAAGATCAGATATGCAGAGCAGATTATGGTCGGCGGTATAATTCAGAAGAATTTCATATTTTGTAGAATTGATGGTATATTATTAACACATATAACCGCTTTAACTTGTTGGATATTGAAACCAACCTGTGTAATAGGCAAGAGGGGGAAATAGAGTAGAGAGAGGTATATTCTGTAGTGCTATGGTTCGGTTGAGATGATATTCAATCATCTCAGAAAAGACCTTAAACAGTATATGAGTTCAAAAATTATGCATCAATAAAGCATTATTTTTGAAACAACCAAAGAACGATTGAGACAAGTGGTTTGAGCCAATGGAAGACTTGGAGCCCCTTGTTCAATCCATTGAGGTTATTCTTCTTGTCTAAATACTTTCTTTCGAAAGAACGTTTTAATTAATAGAAAGAAAAAGAAATGAAAGGAGCAATTAATTGGGCACATATATGACCAATAATGACTAATAACTATTTGCAACTAAGTTCCAAATTCAACGCTAATTTTGATTACGTGTAGAAGCTATTTTGACTTTCTTCTGTTTTTGATGGCAAATGCTCCCCTTTCTAATTTGAAATTTCAGAATTCTAACTTATCTGCCAATCTAACGTTATGTTGTTCTAGTTTGTAGGCATATACTAAAAGTATAAATTAGAAACAGTGTTATTATTTTTAAAAATCGATTTCAAAGGAAATCAGGAGATTTCGTTTGCAATTTCAAAAAGGTCCCACTTCAAGAAATTTCATTTTTTAATACGGTGGATAGTTATTAGATTTGCTCCAGGATAATCCACCACAAGGAGCACAAGAATAAATTTACATAATCCAAATCATCTATTGAAAATAAATGGTGCTTTTGAGCAAAGTAACATTTATACTTCTGTGAGGATAGGGAAATGTAGATATACAGGTGTCCATTTAGTGGTATTCGATTATAGCTTTGTTACTACTTGCAAAAAAAAATAATTATGCGAGTGTTAATGAGGTTGAAGGATTTTAATTTTTTTTTAAATTTACCATTTTAAAATTAGTGGCAATATACAGGATGACGATTTGAAAATTATAAGTCCAAATAAGTCGAAAACTAACAAAGGTATCATAACACATTTTCTGGATCGAATTTCTTGAATCACAGTATAATTATCACATTTTGAGTCATCCGACCCCAACATTAAAATCGTAAATCGTAAATCTTGTGATACCCCAAATTAAAGGGCTCAAGAGGTACTTTACACCTGTGCAAGAAGTATTAAAATTGATTGATTCGTTTTCGAATAATACGGTTTAATATCAATTATATTTTATATTATTAATACAAACGGTTTCCAAATTCCATTCTAACTATTTTTTGGCTTTCCGATGGTTTTCCATTCTAACATTTTCAAACGGTTCCCTTCTTAGTGGATAGGGAAGGAAGTAAAAATTTACGTTCTTTGTTTATAACTACTAACGAGAATGGATATATTAAAAAAGCTTTAAAGAAAGACATTAAGCTTTAAACATTTTGGGGTGCTTACCATTACACGATAAACTAGAAGAAAGGATTACCCCTATTTTAGGATGTAAATATAAATATACCAAAGAATTTTGTTTTCAAGGAAAAAACCGCTCGGAGTCGTTTTTCTCCTTGAAATTCTTTGACATATTTATATTTACATCCTAAAATAGGGGGTAATACATTCTTTTAGTTTATCGAGTATTTAATCCAGTTTACACATTAAAATCCGAGGTTCAACGAACGAAGATTAATTTCAAGGAACTGGAGGTCCCGAGTGGTATAGCGGTTTGAACGTTCGCCCGGAAAGCGAAAGACGCGGGTTAGAGTCCCGCCTCGGAGACGTTTTTTCCTTGAAAATTTTTTTTTGGTATATATATATATATATTTACATCCTAATATAGGGGTTCTAGTTTAGCGAGTATTTAATCCAGTTTACACATTAAAATCCGAGGTTCAACGAACGAAGATTGCCTTGTGTTTCTAATAGTTGAAAACAGGTTTGTGTAACACGTATCCGGGTATGTAATATCTTCACATCTAAACAGGGTCGTTATTTACCTTACTAACAGAATTTTGATTTAAATAAAATTACAAAAGGAAACCAATGTGATATTAAAATGTTGAATAGAGGATATTTTCATATCAGCATAGCTTTCTTCTTTTAACGCTCAATTACTCGCACAAAGAAAATCACGTAACTTCCCGCATGGGGTCATCATGGGATGATGATGAATGCATTCTGACTGACGTAAGAATCCGTCTCGCAAAAATGGAATTTTTCGAAATATTTGGCGGTGACCCCATGCGAGTCATTAAGGGTTAATAAAACGAGTCTTTGCTGATTATAATAGTTTGTAGACAAAACGAACCATCATCTGGTCAAAAGATAAACTAACTCAAACCTGGTAATCTACCAGTTAATAACTCAAATCTTTGACCACACGATGGTACAGCAGTGACTAAAAATATTTTGTTTGTTTTTGAACTGATCGAGCTTGGTCTGTTAGTTTAATCTTTGACCACACGATGGCTGTTAAACTTAAACTTAAAATGTTTTGTATTTTTGAACCGATCGAGCTGTTATTTTGTCATACATAAAGATACAATAATTTACAGGCGTTCTACTTAAAAAAAACGAAATTTGATAACGTCCGCGACAAACTGAACACCTTTACGCTTGAACACAATGTCAAGTTATGAACCAAGATGTTACAACTTTTGCCTCGAACAATTTGTTCTAAAATGTAGTGCAAAAGAGCTAATCCATGACCAAATATCCCATCCTGCATGCGCTGAATGTTGCATTGTTGCAAGGTAGTCAAAAAATTAAGAAAACATATGGATTCGATAAAAAACAAGGAACAGCCTATACATTTTTTTTGTAAATATTTAACAGCCTATACATTTTTTATAATAATAACAAATAAAATAGACATTTATGAATAATATGTTTACAACGTTTGCTAAGAAAATTCCTGGCTTGCTGAAATATTAATCTATAATTAATTGTTAAAAATTAACTTTTGAGCACCATAACTCTTTTATGAAGCGTTTTAGGACACACCTTCACTTGAACTTTTCGGCTTAAAGTTGACCGTGTAATCACTCTCTGTAATCACACTTCTCACCATTTAGGAATTATTTGAAATTTTTCACAAAAAAAAACGATATCGTAATATATCGTCGCAATTTCAATACAATTACTAAATCGATCGATTTTTAACAAGGTTCCTCCATTCTTAAGCAATACTCACTTATCACTTTTCTTTCATAAACTTATAAGGGAAAAAAACTTTAAAAAATTCTAGTGTTATCATACGTTTCGCATACGGTTTTTAGGCCAACACTGAAATAAAATGTTTCTACACCCTCTATTCATGTAAAAAAAAACTTTTTGTTATAACTGGGACAAATACACAGAATTTACCTGCAATATCAACTTTTATTACTTAAAAGCTTCTAAACCCCTTTCCCTGAAACATAAAACAAGGGTTATAAATTTCGGCATTTGCTAATTAGTAACTTTATGGCTGTAAACTCGTAGCAAGGCAAATGATTGAATTTGAAAACCGATAGTGTTGCTGGTTACAAAGTAATGCGATAAGTTCCCCTCGGATTTTAAGGCTCAATTGCAAGATCATTTCAAGAATAATTTCTGAATCTATTAGCATATTATATAAACTTGAATACTGTTATACTTAACTTTACTCCTACGTCATATATCTTGAA
>JAWQRJ010005314.1:0-10335 GCA_033557515.1 Diorygopyx duplodentatus
GGTACTGATGGTGGACTGCAACGAAAATCCGAAATTTGTGAAGAACATCGTTCTTTTCAAATGAATCAATATTTTGTTTGAACGGCACGGCAAACAGTGCGGCGGCAAGCAGTGTTTTCTGGGCGACCGAGAATACGCATTAAATGATGGAAGGTCATACCCAGCATCCACATAAGAATAATGTGTGCGCTGGAATTGTGGGTCACCGCATTGTAGGGCCTTGCTTCTTAAATGGCTTTCTTAAACAACATTTAAATGGTGAACGGTATTTGGATTTCTTACGGTTTGAACTAGTACCATCCCTTGCTGTTATGTTCGCAAACGAAGCGGAACCTGACCTACCCGAACCAAGGATTTGGTTTCAGCAAGATGGAGCACTTCCGCATTATGCCCTTGCAATTAAGACATACTTGGACAACGTGTTCCCAAATCGCTGGATTGGAGTGACCTAGGGAGTGGACTAGGGAGTGGCCAGATAGATCCCCAGATGTAACACCCCTGTGAACAGATGTGAACAGACCACACACACACAATTGTTGATCTGAAGGCAAGAATAACAAATTCGTTTAATTACGCCGGAAATGGTGGAAGAGAGTTTGTTTTCTGACTAGGGCATTGTCTTGCTGAAAACGTAGGACACTTCGAACATTCAATTATTTTTTAAAAATCATTCATTTCATTTGCCTTTTGATTTAAGCAGGTTTTTTCAATAAATTATTTAACTTCAACAATTTTTTCCTCGAAGATTTTCTAATGGAACATCTTCGAGGAAAGGATCATCTCTGAATGGATCATCTCCATAATTGCAGGTCGTCTTAGGGCAGGTAAACTCTATCCAATCCATAAAAAAATGTAGGATGCCATTTTAAAAAGTACTCCCATTTTAAAAAGTACAGCCGTTACGCAAACTCTTCACTGTCACTATTCGTAGAAGACATTGCTCCGGATGAAATCTTGCTGTGGACAATTATGATATTAGGTTTTTTACCAAACGGGCCAGTTTAACTGTATACAACGACAAATCTATGTTTGCACGATGTTTTCACAAACAAGATCGCGCAAACAAATAGGCGAACATCAGTTCAAACATGTTTGCGCAAACGTGTTTTTGCAAACATGTTTGTGTCTTTCTAATGTACGTCCTAAAATTGTTCAGTTCACGTACCATTCTCTATGTAGAGTGCAAGATTTTATTTGATGTACTCCAGGCAACTGATAGAATGTATGGTATAATACCATACATATCGATTAATTTTGATGCCTAAGCCAAACATATACAAAGCAAGCCTGATATTCCATCTTAAAGGCTAAATACTGACAAACAGAAAGCGCTCACATTGTGCATATTGTATTTTGATAAGGAGATAATCAGCGATTATTATTTTTGCCATTTCTTATTCGTTACAAAGTCTTCAGTAAAATTTTCCATAATTTGGTCCGCGAAATTTCTGGAAAAATTCGTCTCCGTTCGCTACTTGCAGTATTTTATTTAATGTTAGAATCCGCTTTTGTAAGCAAACGGAGTGAACTTTTCTTCGGATCGAATTCTCTTGGTCGTCATCGATTTCAATTTTCTTCTTATCCAAATGTGGCTGAGGATTACTATCAACCACTTCACACTTCGTTTCCTCCAGAAGACCATGCATGGTTGTCTTGGAAACTCAACAGTGATGGTAGAGCGCAGTTCAACCACTCCATCAGCACTGCATGACGATTGCTGATGTCGAAGAGCATTGTGAAGGTTGAATATAGCGATTTTTAATGTGAATCTTTTTAAACATTTCATTGGAGAAAACTCTTCCATTTTGAATACTTGATGTGAACTAATACTAAAAATCGTTTCGACAGTATAATGTCTCCATGAGATAAACTCTAAACCAAACCGAAAATGCAAATATTATTTATATGTATATGCATAGACATTGTTAGCTGGCTATAAACATATAAATAGTATTTGCGGGGATGCGAATGTTCCGTCTGATAGGTAAAGCATGTAATAAAAAATAACAATAATAAACATAGGTAAATTCAATAATGAGGAACCGTTCAAAATATCAATATTAATTAGTAGGTATTTCTCAGGTCGGTACGATTTATTTTTCGCTCCTTTTCGAAGCAGAGTATAGAGCAAATCATTGGAAATTCTCGAAAAGGTACATGTTACGAAGCCATAACCACGCCTCACTATACATATAGACATTGATACTCAATTCAATCACCAGAAATGATCTAAAATGAACTCTGCTACGTCGCATGACTCAAACTTTCGAAACTTCACATTGTTTTGTGTGCGCATTTTCAATTGTAGCGTAATAACAAAATCTTAAACTACAAAGTTTGCTTTAAATGCTGTTTTGGTTGCTTAAATTTATTTGTGTCTCTTAATTCTACGTATAGCTTCTTTGCTATGCGTAGCAGCTTCTTTTCGTTAAAGCAACCCGGTTTAACTGCGTTTTCCCAAGTCCAAAAATGCACGCCTGAAAAGTTACAGATCTTTGAAATTCTCGACAAGAATAACATGTTTGCTTCAAACTTAGCTATAGGCGTATTGCTATAACCGGAGAATGTTTTTAGGTTATCATACTTAAGTTTACGGGTATGGGGTTAATTCGGGATTGTCACTACCCCCTATAAGACCCATACAAGTTTTAAGTCATAGGACATGCAATCATCCATCTGGTACAAAATTTTGATTCTTGTTTTCTCCAGAAAAATAACTTTAATTGTGTAGAGGTTCTAATAGGTTACAAAGTCATAGATTTTTGTGACCCATGGTACAATGACACCCTGCCTCATTATTGAACTGTTTTTTTTTTTGAAAATTTACACCATGGACATTAAATTTTCATCTTTGAGCTTATTTGAGCTTATCAGTATATTTAGTTATTGAGCTGATTCGAGAAACACCAGCCCTATGGGATGTTCAAGTAGAGAAATATTCCAATAAAATAAAGAAATGATAGTGCGGAACGACGTATTTTCTTTAACGGTGCTTAGTTTCAACGAACTGTTAGATGAAGAAAAGAAAAAAAGTGAAGAGAAAAAAGTTTTTTCATTTTAAATTAAAGATTTACAGCTGAAAACAAAAAAACAGCTGGAACTAAAAGCTATTAATTTTATTGCATACTGTGATGAATTCGTATAATTACGATGATATCCTATACTATTAACCCCGCTAATATTGTATGCATGTGTGTATTTCTTTCTTTTCCGGTTTCAATAATTCGGTGTCAGGAATCGATTGAGAAATGTCGCGACTTTCACTAAAATCATTTTATATTAGAAATAAATAAAACTGTGAGGAAAACACACGGAAAACATCGATACTGCTGGCGGGATCTATCGGCGGGCAGCCAGTTAAAACAGCGTGCCCCAAGGTAAAACGCACATGGAAACAAAAAAGTGTTTCTTTTTGTCTTTTACCCGCGGGAAATTGATTGAGATAGGTTTTGAAGAGATTTTTGCTTATTATAGCTAGGTTGCGGATATGGGGAGCCATCGTGTGCTGGTCGAACGGAACTAGCTCGGACTGTTAGGACCGAGCATTAAAAGACCGGCAAGCCTTGTAAGAGGTGGGAAACAATTTTCTTTTGTGTTTTTATCCCCCCGAGCGAGCTTGGTCAACAATAAACTATTTTCTGTTGTATTACCATGGTAAATTGGCTTCCCCTATAAACAATCTGCAAATGCGTCTCTGATTTCCTTTGGTTGTTTTGCTTTTGCATTTGACTTCATCAAAGTGTATGAACCCTTCATCAAAGGTATCATCAAAGTAAACCAAAGTAAACGTATCATCAAAGATAAAACCATCTCTGGGACGCCTTCAAAAAATTGAATTCCTACGTTAAATGGCCTGCGAAAATTTGCCATTTATAGGACAGTATCCCAAACGTGCACTCAATATTTCTCCTGGCTCGACGTAGGCGATAATTCAACACTCTTTTTCTAATAATGAGGTTTTTACTACGAATGGCCGAAGAACAAAAAAAAATTGTATTTGGATTACTCCCTATCGGTATAAGTTCAGGGATATTTTTGGGATATTTTTTAATTTGATTGTAAAGCGTCCAAAAGCGCACTTTCCTTATAAATTCTATATCTGAATTTCGCCCATATGACCCAATATCGACATAAGTGAAATTACAGTTACTATCACATGCTGTCAACATTACAAATGAGAAATACTTGTTGTACTATCAGTAGGTTTTATAATTCTTCATGTGTAGCACTAATACAGTTTGGAAAATTTGTGTTCTTATTAAAACCGTCAGCAATTTCCCACCAATTGTCTTGGGTTGGAGCTTCGATACATTCAGATTTTAATCTTTCCCATATTTCTTGCACAATTCCACATAGCACTGAGACACCAATTCTATAATAGTACTACAGGTTCGTAAGAGACCATTCGACAGCCAGATAGCAGATACAGATATGTTTTCGCAGTTAAAGGCAAAACTAAACTTTTTGTAGTTGTTTTAGGCCATGAAATAGAACGAAGATGGAAGAGGTTAAGAAACCGTTTTACTAGGGAATTAGCAAAGCAAAGGTTTACTTTGAAATGCTCACCTTCTTGCAGCCGACCTTTTGAAACATCAGGTAAAACCAGATTCGTTAGTTCAAAACATAGTTCGTGATTTTTTTATTAAAAATCTTTTATGATTTATATTTTGCAAAGTACAAACTCAAGCCTGGACCCTGAAGTCGAAAGTCACGTAACAGAAGAAAACATTACACAGGGAAGATCGTGGCCAAAAAGCCCAAAAAAATTCTATGACTCAGAGGATCATTCAAGGGAACTGAATGAAACATTGAGGGAGTCAATAAGGTTGCATTCAAGTAGGGTTGATGACGATGACAACAAGTTATTTTTACTGTGCCTACGTGCCCATTTAAAAACCATCCCTGAAAATAAAAACAATATTTGCAAAAGCACGGCTTTTATAATCCCTTGCAATTTGGTACCAACGGTATCAATTGCAGAGGATCCCTCTCCCAGTTATTCAATCGCTTCCACTGCGTCTAGTGCTGTCACCCATTGTCCGCCAAATTCACAAAATGATTATTGTCAAAGAAATATCTCTCACCTTTACCCATGGTAGCACTCCATCCCCAATACAACAGTGCAGAAGGATATTACATTTCCCCATCCCCAGAATTCTCCAAAAAAAACTACTTTTTATTTCACTCGCCTAATGGTTACAGCCAATCTCTCTATCCCTGGAATACATTTTCGCATATTGATGCCCTGGATTTAATTTCCCATTTTTCTAATCTCATAGCAGAGGTCTTAGGCCTCTTTCACACGGGGCACTCGGTGTTACGGACACTGAATCTCAAGATACCCGCCACTAGAATCTGGCACAGTCACTCAAGAGCCACTCGGTGTCCCATAGGTCAGAGACACACAGCTCCCAATCACCTTCATCAAAATCTTAATCTCTTCAAGTTGTAGCGGATGATAAAAAGTTCTTTAATTATTTCCGGATTTCAAAGTCGACATTTGATGAACTGTATGAAAAAATTAAATTTGGATTTATACACCGGAACACCAATATACGAAAATGTATCCCAGGGATAGAGTGATTAGCTGTAACCATTAGGTGAGTGAAATAAAAAGTAGTTTTGTTTATGTAGAATTGTATTATAACAATAATTGAAAATCAAGGTATATTTTCATCAATCAAGGTAAATCAAAGAAGAGACACACATGCAACATTATCATATTATAAATTTTCATAACATTTATTGCTTATAATTGGGAGCAGACCTGAGTCTTTAGATGGTAGCGAAGAATGAAAGAAGGCTTGGGAAATGTAGTATTCCTCTGGGCCGGGCCGTTGTATTGGGGATGGAGTGATTACCGGGGGTAAAGGTGGGGCATATTTCTTTGATAATAATCATTTTGTGGATGCAGTGGATAATGGGTGACGGGATTAGAGGCAGTGGACGGACTTAAATAATTGGGAGAAACCCTGTTGATAAACCAAATTGCAGTGGACCATTTGTCAAAGACTGAATAAGCTCTGCTTTTGCAATTTTTTTCTTAATTTTCGGGAATAATTTTTAAATGGTCACGTAGGGACGGTAAAAATAACTTGTCATCATCGTCATTGACTCTACTTGAACGCAACCTTGTTGACTCTCTCAATGTTTCATTCAGTTCCTTTAGTGATCCTCTGAATCAACGATTTTTTTGGTCTTATTTGGCAACGATCTTTCGGAGAAATCCTCTCATGCAAAGGATTTGTTGATTCTGATGAAGTCATCAATGTAAAAGCAAAACAACCAGAGCAGATTTTTTATAGGGGAAGGAAATTCACCATTGCAATACAACAGAACACAGTTTGTTGTGATAGGAAATACCGTATTATATTGCCATATCATAATTATACGAATCAATGTAATTTATTGCAATTAGTTATTAAAAAAATGTGAAAATTCATCAAAGGATGTAATAAAATTAATAGCTTTTAGTTCCAGATGTTTTAAAACAACTGCTTTTTTTGAAAATTGTAAAACTAACTTAAAATGAAAAAAATTAAATTTAATGCAATATTGCGAATTGTGAAATTGTACTTACTTTTTCTCTTTTCTTCATCGGGCAGTTCATTACGGGCGGCTAGAGGGGAGAGCCACCGAGGAGACACGGTATAAAAGTTTTCCGAAAATGGCCGAAAACAGCATCTTACGAAAACGTCCCAAATTAACGAAAATTAAGCCTTCACTCCACAGCTGGCTAGACTGGTGGAGTTTTTGATCATGATATTTTCTACACTCTACACTCTACAGAAATCTGTCAGATTTCGTTTTAAATGTTGAAGTTTTCATGCTTTTCAAAGTTGCCATTATCTTCACAGATTGATTAAAAGATTTTACCGTTTCCGAAGTTTGTGCAGTTAACGATAGCAGACCTCATTTTTTTAATAGTTCCAGTCTTTATAATTGCTTCACCACCATTAATAGCCAAGGACATGCACATGTGTCGTTTTCTTGTTTTCTCTTGTGGTCTGCACCTTGTGTTACGTGAAAGCTACGTTTTTACAAACTCCCCGTTTGTAAATTATTCACAGCAATCTCAATTTATAGCATTTAATCGTGAGGTAATGCTAGAAAAGTAATTATTGCATCTTTTACGATGCCTTGTACTAATGAACGGCGGGGATTTATTTTAATGGCACACTATCGAAATGGGTCTACTAATTGCAATCTAGCTTACAGCAATTCAGTACTAGACGTCTACGCTAGAAATTGAAATTACTATTTGCTTTCCTATTTTTGCAGGTAACATCTTGCCTTAATTATAAACCGAGATTACGTACTAGTGTCGTAAGGAGATAATGGTCGGTTAATGTACTGAATACTATTAATCTAAAGCAGAACCCTAAGAAATTCTAGAATCGTCAAATCAAATAGATTGGGAACAGGGAAAGATATACTATGAATGTACGTGAGTCGCCTATGAAATTATCGACAAAATCGAAAGGGATGCTGTAACTGTACACCATAAATCAATAACAAATTGAGATCTCTCCATTTCAGATTCCAAACAGAAAATGTACGTCGCTGTATATAAAAGTTCGAGCCAAATATCTCGAAAATTAAACATTATACAAGAAAACGTTTCAACTACCACATTTACACTGACCTCTTCATAATTTCAAATTATGAAGAAAAATTGTACAATGTTATAAACATACAATCATATGAACATTTTTAAGCAAAACTCGCTTCACTTGCTATTAATGATTGCTTTAGTATGAGTATTATAAAGAGACTTACCTTCATGGTCTAGGAGTGGTCGTCTGGATGGAGAGCTACGTGGCGCAGGTGGTTGTTTTAAAACAGCTAACGGCACTAACCCTTCCGGTACGGTACAATTTTCACTGTCACTTCCCCTAGTCGGCATACGCACTAAACAAAAGTCCGGTTTCGAGGAGTAAACTTCCACGACTTCCACCTGCTGTCCCTTTGACACACTCAATTCCTGAGGACTGGTCGCCGTAAAGTCACTTACAACCCACGTCATCTCCAGTACTCCAGCCTGCAATTGAAAAAGGTGAACTAATAATTCATGTTTTCACGGAACAATTAAACTGTAATGCCTTACAGATCAGGAACGCGCTTGCAAAACGTTCAGAAAATAATTCTAACTGAGTGGGTGTGAACCACTCACACGAATTTCTTTCACCTAACCTGCCGATCTTGAAACGGTGCGACTTTGGGCCAACAAATATTTAAAAAAAAATTAAATGATACTTTAAATGTCCAATAATTTCTAAACGGTGCGACTTTATATCGCGTGCCGAATTTATTTGAAATTTTTATGGACTTCTAGCGCCATCTTTGTATGGCGTGCCGAATATACTATAGTCCGCAGTGCTTTTCAGAACGTACCAGTTTATTTATATAACTTGTTCAACGTACACTGTCCAAGTCACACCGTTTGACACACCGTTTGAATAAAGAAAAGGGAATAACTGATTGTATTGTACTTATAATTCCTTTTTTTATTGAAAACGCATGATTGTCATCACTGACCAAAACGATTTATTTGAAAAAACCGATGAAATTTGTACATAAAATCCCAACGACAACAAATATAACCGCTCCCTATAGCAAAATTTATTTATAAATACCCCATCATCCTAGTAACTTTTAGTTTTTAAACACAACTCTCACTTTGGCAGCTACCTCTCAAATAAACTCTAACCTAATATTTATACTGTAAATAAAATAGATGTACTCATCGGGAACGTGGATAAGCTACCGAAGAAAATCGCGAACAAAAGCAAACCCCCGGTTATTGCGGAAGACGAAATACAGCATGAAACGTTACAAGCCGAACCGGTTCCCGAGTAAAATTCCAGTTCAAGCGATAATTTGGAAGACACCGAAAGGATCGATCAGAAACACCCTTCCGTCGAAGCTAGCTCCGGTCGTACTGTATAGACTCGCCTGTCGAACCGTACCATTTTACTGTAACCGGCTCTGTGAGGGTACAGGTGTATAATCCCGATCACGAAGTTCGTCGTGAAAAACCTGTCGCGGTTCAGGCAGAACGCCCACGGGGCATCGTTCCGTTCGGACGGTAAATTGATATGCGCGGACGGCGATGAAGGGGCCATCAAACTGTTCGATGTGGCGACAAAAAAGTATGCTCAGGTAATTGGTTATGTTTTATTATTCGTTCCAAAATGAAACCGTTCTAAAATTCTAAAAAACTGATCTAAAATTACATTTTAATTATGTATTGTCAAGCTTGAAATATTATATGTTTGACTTAAAATCTCAGTTCTTGTAAATATTATTTTTATCCACAACTATACAATTTTCTTTACAATCTGTGAATTTTCCAATAAAATTATCGAATTATTAAAGCAGATTTTAAAGAAATTAAATTAATTGTGGACTGTAAAGCTATAATTTACCTTCATTTTTCAAAATTGTCGTTCTAAAATGATAAAAGTGCAAGTACTTTTCAGTGCAGATGTCAACCAATTTTGTTAAAAATAAAATATCTTTTATGGATATTACTTAATAAAATATCTTTTCATTTAAAAAAAACTTCAAACAAATAATTACAAACTACAAAAATTGACACCAATAAAAATATCACATTGTATTGATTTTCTTAAAAATAAACACACCTTTTCCTGTGAATAAAATATCGATGAGACTTTTTGAAAGAAAAGATATTTTATTCACAGGAAAACGTATGTTTATTTTTGATAAATAAAAAAAGCATATACAGTGTACTCTCTCTTTGCGGACATCTCTCATAGGCGGACACCCCTTTTCAGCGGACAAATTCTTGGGAACGGAAAGTATCACATATAATTATGCAGACTTATTTTCTCTGTTAAGAGGACTCCCTATTGACCGGACGCGGACACATATTTTATCGATTTATTTTCTCTTGAGCGGACATTATCGTGACTCAACAGACAGGTACATTCTCGCACATTATGCTTGGTGCCAGTAGGCTGTTTTTAAAAAACACTCGGAGTGCAAAGGGTTTGAAAAGTTTGTGAAGAGGTTCAATATAATGTCGCAAGAAAAGTTTGTTAAACGTTTTCTAACGTTTCAAGAAAAAATAGAAGTAGTTGAAGTGTGCAATAAAAAACGACTTAGTGTCCGTGCGTTAGCTGCTGAATCCAATATTGGTAAAACGCAAGCCGTACATATAAAGAAAAAAGAAGAATTGTTAGACAAGTGGAGGACTAATGTGAATCCAAAACAAAAACGTAGCTTTTTTAAAATAGAAGGTTACAACATAGACTAGATGACATATGATTGGTTTGTAAAAGTCAGAAATAAGAATATTCCATTTTCGGG
>JAWQRJ010005315.1:0-10335 GCA_033557515.1 Diorygopyx duplodentatus
CCCCCTCTCCAACATAAAAATCGGAAATGGCACTATCCACCTTGTGATACCTCAAATTAAAGGGCTCAACAAGCACTTGGAATATTAAGAAATATTAAAATGGATCAATTAGATTTCGAACAAAATGGGTTTCAGCGTTATTATTTAAATCTGCAAATAAAACATCATTTGTTAATTATTTCAGATGTTCAAGATGCTGTCCATTATTTTGTAAACAGTAATAAATCGGTTTTCAAATTCCATTCTAATACTTTCAAACCTTCGTCTTGTCACGAATGTCACGTGTTTACTCATCCATTTCGGAATTTGTTAACCAGTAACCAGTAAGTTTATGATCTAGACCCTTTGTGGAAATAAGCCAAAAAGTTACTAATTAGCAAATGCTCAAATTTACAACCCTGAATTCTTTCCGCCAAACATAAAATTAGGGTATACCGAGGACATTTTGACGCATGTCGAGAAAATACCGAAATCAATTTTAGATTGTGCAATGCCATTCTGCAATGTAAAAAATTAACCTATCCCTAAAGTAATCCCCTTCGGATGACAGTTGCAACCCCCAAATTTTTAAGTTGGAAGTAGGGGTTTGTTAATCCTCATTTGAAAGATCTTTTCGTTCTCTATTAAGAAATGTCATGGTTTTAAACGTTATTGCAAACATTTTCAGCAAAAAAAAACATTCATGTGATTGACGAAATTAGCTACAACAAACTAGAAACTTCGTACTTGTCAATCAAGAAGCATGTAAGAAGGTTTTCAATTACCTTTTTCGACAATACCAACAAAAAAAGAAGGCATAAAAACGACGTAGCAACTTGCTGTGTCTTGTGATAGTATCAAAGTGTTGTGTGTGACAGTTGTCAGAGTTGTGCAATTCGGAAGTATGGTTTATTTAACAGAAATGCATAAAATAACAATTCTGCAGATGATTGGTTATGGAGATAGAACACGATCACATTTCGGAAGTTGCTCGTCTATTTCAAGAAACCTTCCAATGCACTGAGTAACGATACCAAATTGAATACTATGGTTCAGTTTCTAGAAAACTCACATTAATCTGGTCGAGAAATAGCTTTAGCATTCAATGTTAGGCATTTCTCGATTCTTCGCGTATCAAAAGAAAATACAATGCATCTCTATAAACTAATACCAACTCAAAAGCTCCATGAAGACGATTTTGATAGAAGGACGTATTTTTGTGAGCAAATGATACAAATGGTAGATAACAATGTTGTGCAACTAGAAAATGTTTTGTTTTCTGATGACTCCGCATTTACACTTCATGGCCATGTTGATCGTCAAAGCTGTCGTTACTGGTCTGAACGAAATCCTCACTGGATGAGGGAATTACATACACAAAAGCCCGAAAAGGTTATTGTTTGGGAAGGGGTACTTAGAGACCAAGCAATTGGCCCTTTTTGCATTGATGGAAATTTGGATGGAGATAATAATTTAGCATTGCTTCAATATAATCCAAAACGGTGGATAGGGAGGAGAGGATCGCTGGTCACGGTCACCTGATCTTAGGCCTTAGATTTCTTCTTATGGGAATATGTGAAGGGTATGGTGTACATAACTAAACCACGCGATCTAGCTGACTTAAGAGGATTAATAACGCTTGCGATTATGTCTGTCGCGGCTCTAATGTTGATTAACGTTAGATGACAGTTTTATTTAAAATTAGGATGCTGCCAAGGCGTTCGAGGGATGTATTTTGAAAATCTCATATATTGAGGTTGATTTATTTTGTATTTTGTGGCGAATTTCGTCAATCACATGAATTTATTTTTCACTGTTATTTTTTGCAATAAAGTTTAAAACCATGACAATCTGAAATTTTATAGCGATGACATTTTTATGTTGCAGGTCCTTGTTGTTGTGATATTATCAATATCTCCCATAGAGGTATTATGGACAGGATATTATCAGATTAGTGGATAGTGGAGAAATTGCCGTTCGCGTGCTTCCGGATTATTTATTCTAAGGCATTTGATACTATCAACCTTGTCGTTACCCTCGACCTATATAAAGAGATCGTGAGCAGAGAGTCAGGATTCAGGGACAATTATTCCACGCGGAGATTCATTTGTTCAATTTATGCGGTGTTTTTGTGACAAGTTAAAACATTGTTTTTCCACCAATCGCCATATTATAACAATCATATTGGTTGAATTTTCTGCAACAATTCTTGTTCACTTGAAGACTTGTATCTATCTAATACTATTAAATGAGCTGATCTTGTATGTATGTATTTTCTGATCTCGAATACGGGGTCACTCGAATCGATTTAGATAGGTCCCAAGTCTCAAAAAACTATTTATGATTTTTGTTGTATAATATAAACCAGAAGTGAGTTTTCCATGGCGTTGCCAATGGTCAAACTATCGTTGCAGAAAACGATAGTGGACCGTTGACTGCACGGTGGCGATGCAAGCTCAATTTGTCGGAAAGTTGGAGAATTTATCTAGTCCTGTGCCCGGAGCGGAGGCACTTCGAGTAATTACCGCACGATAGCGCTGACAGTATTACAATATGAAAAGGGACAAAAAAATTTTTTTTTTAACTGGACGCAGTTCGGTCCTGATAACCAGATCTTTCAATATTATATACCAATGTGACTATTGCAATCATGTTAATCTACTAGTGAATCTTTCATGATTATCTCATGTGGGTAGAGGCATTGTCTTTTAGTCTCTACAAATTTACAAGTGCATGTAAATTAACCAAAACTAACGACAGGTAATTTTACCAAAAGACGTTATAATAGAAATGTAATATTGATTTTGTCACAATTGTAGCAATTCTAATCACTTTCATTTCTGGTAGTTCGAAATTATTGATATTTACCAGATTTTGCATCGAAAAAATTCGAGCAACGCGAAAAAGAACTCTAATTTTCCAATAATAAAGAAGGTCGGTGCCTAATGCGCGCGGTCAGTTTTCCACCGGGACGAGGAAAACAACCCGATAAAAATAATGGGGGAGGGATTAAGGCTTTGCCACATACCTGTTGCATTCACGCTAAGATTTAGGGGAGCGTTGGAGGCCGGGCTGCTCGTCGCCAAGTTCGCTATGTTTTGCAAGCCCGCCGCTAGAGACGCCACCTGCGGAAGGGTCTGCTGCAGCGTAGCGAGATTCTGTAGGTTTTGGAGGGTCACCAGGCCTGCCACTGAAAATAAAACATGCAGACGTTTTAGTGAAAGTGAAGCGGTTGAACAATTTCATTTCTAGGTTAGAAAGCACAATATACTTCAAATGAGCGTTTTTTAGTACCAATGTGATAGTTTATGAAACAATAAGATATAAATATAAGACGAAAAGAGTTTATTATCATGTTTACTTTTGAGAGTCTAGACAATAAAGCACACTAATTAGAACTATTTATTTATTCAAATTGAACTGTCCATTTAAAATTACTTTACCAGCCACTGCACTTAAATTGCTAAACAACATAAAAGAATGTTATACAGATTTACAATCATATAAGCTGATTTAAATGACAATAGCTCCTCAAGTGACTACTCAGTAATACTTATTGTATAGACTTCCTACTATTTGCATACAGCAGAAGCAAAGTCATAGCAAAATGCAGCATACAATACAGAGTTAATATAATGATCTTAGAACTGAACTACCGAAATTAACACAAAAGTACTAACAGTACAACGAAGTTACTACTACATTCATCATTAAGAAACATGTGGAAACTTCATTCTTGCGTATAGTTATTGTTCATAAGTAAATAATACATTTTTTAAATTTCTTAACGTGTATTTATAATAAAGTGAATATGCAAATTAACATTAACTAGCAGGCGTATAAATTTAATGTTTACACAAATTATCCTGTTAACTATCAGTATTATTTGCATGGCAATCATAAAATTTAAATACACTGTCAAGAAAAAGATAACGAGGTATAATCTAGTAATTACTGAGTTATTTGTGTAATCACTTTTCTTTCAGTATGCCTTTTTCGCTGGTAGAGGGACAAAATTAATAAGAATAAATATTTTTTTAACTGATCTGCGTATTCTGGTATGATTAAGCACCACGCGTGTTGCTTAAACAGACAAATCAACATGTTAAGTGTCATACATACATTTTCCTACACTGCTATGACGAAATAAAGTATAAACCAAAACATTCAACGGGGTCATTTTATATCACTTTTGAGCGTTTGAAAATCAGTCATTTTTGACGTTTAATGTGAATCGAAAGAACCGGGAAAGCTCCGTTTCCGTTTACTTATACATTAATAATGCTATAATACTATTTAATATTTAAATATTTTTTATCTTTGTTGTCGTTGTTTATAACTTAATTTTTTTTGTAAACTTTTTTCTTTTGTAAACTGATATTAGCCAGCTGTGGGTATTTCGAAAGATTTGGTGATTTTCTGTGGGTTTTTTGAGCTCTTTCCTCTTAAAACTGAAATTTTACATTGAGATTCTTTTTGTTAACAATTCTTTTAATTCTTAGTTTAAGTTTTTTTATGTTAAAGTATTTTTTATTATTTTAAATAAAGTTTATTTTGTTACCTTGGTTTTGGTGTTTTATTTTATGCATCACAATTAGTTTTTTTTGTTTTCCAATTTCTTTAGGTTTAATCGTGTTGTGCCCTTTTATAAATTTAAGAAGCCAACGCCACTGAACTCATCTCATCAGTGAATAAAGCACGATTTTTTTGTAGTTTTTTTTTTGGAAATACTTTTTCACAACTTCTTATTAGTAAAAAAAATATTGGGATCAAACGCATGTTTGACATTGAATATTAAGCAGCAGTGTTACAAACATAAAATGACAACATTTGCAGGTGATCAATATTGATGATATTGATCACCTGTTATTGAATGATATTCGGACAGAAATTGCACATAAAGTAAAGTTTGATTGAATTTTTGCTAATCTAGAAATGTTTTTTCGTATAGTCACTTGTTAAAAAACAATTGTTTTGTTCAGTTGCTTCGCATGTCTACTCTTTAGAAACAGGTTAATAAAAACTGATAGTGATAAAAGTTACAAATATAAAGGTTAACAAAGAAATGCAATAAACTGTCGGGTGAATATGATTTTGAAGGCGAGCAATTTTCAACTATGTTCTACATTTGAATACCAAAAACAATGTGTTAGGTATAGGGTGCGGATAAAATCTTATCAAAAATCGCATATCCTAAAACTCTAATATTGCGAATGTTTTGAAAATTTTAATATTAAATTTAAACTAAATGTTCAATTATAGCATGCCATCTTTCGTAGGTGTTTATATAAGAGTTAAAAGTTGGAGTATCGGTAGCTTAATTAAAAATATATTAAGGCAAGCTTCCATTAAACATTGTTTTGTTTAGTTTTTTGGAATTCCGTTTCATCAGAAAGATGTTCATAAAAATTGTTAATAATACAAACTGAGACAATGACAAGCTAACAAAATAATTAAAAGTACTTAGGAAACTCAAGTACTTTATTAATTTTTAGAAATAAAATTAAATGTAATGATTTACGTAGAGTATAATTATATAGCACCCCATTAGAATATACTTAACGCCACCAGTATTAATTAACGATAAGTTTTAAACCAACAATTGTGTGCTGAAGCAGGTACTACACATTTTAAATGTGCAACTCTGAAATGTCCCTTTGAATGACAGTTTTCAATATACCTCCCACAAATATTTAGTTTAAAACTAATAATATAAATAAATATTATGACTATCCGTTTTTGTATTTACACTCAGACCGTTGATAAAAATTGTCTCCTGTTATATATAAATTTTAGGTCATAAATATATAATATTCTTGTTTTGGCAGTAATTTTACTCTTTTTAGTGACCTTAAAAGAATTTGTTTTAAATCGTGAACAACACAAATCTGTGAAGAATGTTACAAGTTAATAGTTATGAGTGTCTGACACGCTTATTAGTTTCTATAATAACCGACATCCGAAGCCTTTTTGTTCAACATTATAAGTTGAACAAAAAGGTAGGTTGAACAAATAGAAGCAACATAGATTGCGCTCTCCTAATAATAATATTAAATTGGTTTATTTAAGATTTTCAGGTGTTAGTAGTACAGTATTCAAGGAATGTGAAGATGCTTTACAAACCAAGCAGTTATCAATTTATTTATCATTATATGCAGGCTGTACAAAGTGAACTATGCAGTATGTGTGTTCTTTCTAAATGTGATGTTGAAAAGAAAAAAAACCAATTTTTTTAAGTTATTCGCAGATAGGTTTTTAAGTTATTCGCAGATATACAGGGTTAGCAAGAAATAAGTTTCCCACTTCAGAGGGCTCTAGAATGCGTTCTATTGGTCCAAATGAGATAAAATTTGACCTATAGATAATTCAAATGATGCGTTTGACATTTATTAAATAAAAAAAATAGTACAAAAAACCGCCGATGTCGAAAATGTGAAACATCATTTGCGAAACAGCGCATGCCTATTAGAAATATCCTTTGGGTAAAAAGAATGCGGACTCTGAATGAGCATTAGTTACTTCTTTGCACATCATGGGTACGTTGCAAAAGAAAAGGCGCTACTGGTAAAATTGTTCTACCAGAACCAGCAGAAAGAACTCCGTTGCAGCCGTAAAAGAATTCCGACGTTTGAAGCGGATACGAAGAGGTCCAATGTCTCTATGTACTCTGCGCAAGATGACACAGAAATTTGAAATAACTGGGCAACTTAGCAACAGGTGGATGATGTTTTTATGTGTATTACAGCGCCACCTATCGACATTTTTGTACTATTTTTTTTTTGATAAATTTCAAGCGCATCATTTGACTTACCTGTAGTTCAAATTTTATCTCATTTGGACCAATAGAACGCATTCTAGAGCCCTCTGAAGTGGGGAAAATTATTTCTTGCTAACCCGATAAATATTGTAATGAGCCCCTGTAGAGTTTTCTTAATACACTACTATCCTAAAATTGAAAATAATGCAGTTATTAATCATCAACGATATGACCCTTATGGCACTAATAACATACATAAATTACATAAATACATAAAGTACACGTGACATGCCATAAGGTGAAAAACCCTATTGCTATGTTTATGTGTTGTTTCCACCATCGTATTACACATAAAAAATACTACAAAAATATTTACCTAATAGAAGCTGTAGCTTCACTAATAAAAAAGTTATAGTAAGCAATCGAATAGGTAACAATTCAATTATTGGTAGGTATAACAGTTTATGAACTACGAAATGGAACAGAATATAAACAAACTGTATGTATATGCCTTTTTGTACTCTATCTGTAGGGTTTGAACTGAAAGCTTTAAAATCGCATATACATCGCCATTAAAATAAACCATCAATTTACATTAATACATTTATTTTAGAAACATTTATTTTAGAAAATAAATCATACCATGTATTGTCATACCAAGTCACTTTTTAGATAATAAGTGAGCATTCTTCATAAGCGCAGAATAATATTTTTCCTGTGATACTTCCTGTGACTGCTAAATAATAAGAAGAAAACAATAATATTCAGATCGCGTTTTTGTTTAGTGTTTACTTACAGCATCAATCAGTAAGAGCAGGTTCCTGCATACATGATTTAAATTCTTTATCTGGATACTACAGTTTCTTAGTGATTCTATGTTTTTCTTTGAAATTATTTTAAAAGGAATTTTGAGTACACTGATAAAATGTTTATATATGCTAATAAATCTAGATTGATGTTTACTTCAGATCAATCTAGATTTAAAGGAGATCACTGAAATACACCAGACTGTTTAATCGCAGTGCTGAAATTTTATTTTTAACCTCGACAAACCCTGATGTTTTTCCTACTAAACCTCACAAACGCAGTATTTCTTTAAAATATAACCCCCATTAAAATTATGTAAACCAATGTAGGATTACGTAACATTACACATGATGCATGGCTTTCGAAAAAACTTAATTTAAATGAAAGAATACAATTAGGGCATGCAACAGCTTTTGAGGCAAAAATATTTTAAATAAAAATTGTGTGATGTTTGTATTAACAGTTATTTGAATAGAACAACCTGTATTTTATTGCATTTTGAATGCGTCGTTGAAATTAAGCATCACTTTGTCCAACATATGTGCAATCGAAATCCCACCATTTCGATATTTATTGATAAATATTTGTTGAACACTTAATGTTGTGCAAGAAAATCTTTTTTTGCAAATCAAATTGTTCAGCATTAACTTTATGTATGTCAATCATTCAGATCAATAGCACGAATTTAAAGTTAATTCATGCACCTCTCTCTAGAAAGTAATAGCTGTGTTCGAAAAGCACTCACCAACCTACTGCAATTATTATAGGCATGATTTCCATTTAATTAAATATTAAAGTCGAAAGTCAAGCGAGAGTCTAAATACAATCGTATTTTATAATGTACAAAAGTGTCAATTTAAAACATCTACCTTTTTCTAAACATTTTCTAAATATATAAGTATAATTTCCTGTATGTAACGAGCTGTAAATTATTTCCTTCTCTTCCAGTGAACACAAAATGAAAGGCTTTTATCTCCGAAATATAAATGTCTGTAGTTGCACAGAACGAAATAAGACAATATTAATCACACAATTTAAAAATGAAATTTGGTGCCAGAAACAGCTTAATTAAACAAATAAATACAACTTTGATTAAGCCATGATTGTGTTAAGCCTGGATCATCAATAAGTTTTTAGGTTTTAGTGGAAATTTTTAGGTACCCAAACCTAACATCCCACAAAAGTCGACAGCTGTCATAATTCACTCCAAACACAATGCTACCAACATCTTTGCTGCTTTAATAAACGATGTGAAGATCGATTTGTGCTATTTTTTTTAGCTTGCTTGATAGATAATTGACAGGATCTTGGTTTAACTGGCATACAACAATTAATTATTTCGTTCACAGCTAGTTTTCCGCCAAACCTTGCATTTGAATCACCTATACTTCTCAGGTAGTTATAAGTTTTTAATCACGTCTTGTCAAAACAAATATTAAAAACAGGTGCGCAATAAATTATTTAATTGCCCATTAAAATCCTTACTGAACCTACGATCGATTAAAAGGAACTGTATGTTATCATACGAGAAAGTTAGCTACTATTTCAAAACATTTTGCTTTATGAATTCATCAAGTCGCAATGATTAATTTGTGTTCTATGCAAATTTCTCATAGCATTTTAATAAACACTACTTTAGTGTGGATATTATTGTAGGAAAATACTCTTGCAGATAAAAAGAACAATTCATCTTGGCAGAACAACTTAATAGTGCGATTAATTGGGTTGAAGATTCCCACCGCAAAAAAGTACAAGAAGACTCCATTCACCGTGGGCACTTTAAGATAGGAGATACTCACTGGCTCCGTTCAGGTGCGTTGTCGGTGAGACAACGGGCGGGCTCATTTTCCTCTCGTTCTGTACGGGTTCCTCCGCCCTGCCATGCAACAGCTTCTGTGCCAGGTGTAGGTCCGTGGCTTCGTCCACTCCCATCGTAGTGGCCGGGTCCGGGGAACCACAGCTGCTCTCGCGATCGCTCTCCTGCAACACGAGATGTCGCCCGGTCAGAAAAACACGCCAGACTGAGCGCGGCGCGCGCTCTCGCCGGTCGCGACGCCCGCCCGTCGAAACTTAGCGCGCGCACCGTGAGTCACACGCATTAATTCGGTTCCGAGAACAATTATTACACTCCGCCCGGCCGCGAGACCAGGGCCGGCTTCGAGCTCATTAAGAATAGGGAGCCTGTCCCGGCCCGCTAGATAGCGGGGAAGGGTTTAATAAAAGTTTTTGCTGAAAAGTTTCTAGAGGGAAACGTAAAGAGTACGACGATGTCGAGTTGGTGGTGGATGTTCATCGTTTCATCTATGAATATCATTCATCTGATGATGTTTCATTACTCGTTTCTGACATAACCTGTGATCAAACATTCTGGAAGTGCCTTGTGGAAAGAGAGATTATTTTTTATTAGGTTGGGAGTACTTCTTGCGGAATACTGCTAGCGATTTCGGGCATTTTCGGTAATCTAAAGCAAAATAATAGTGATGAGAGAGCGTCTCTCGAGAAGTCCCTCATTCTCGAGAGGCGAGAAGCACGTGAAGCAAGTGCTTCTCGCCTCGCTATAATGCGAGACTAATATAACCATCGCTAATGCAAATTATTTCTTAACCTTTAGAGTTTTAGATTCCGCTAACAACGGAACCGTTTTGGTGAGCACACTCAGATTTTATCGAATTTCTGTTCTGGGTGAATTTTATGTCCGCATGAAAAAGTGTAACGGTGTTTTTATCGCATTTGCGTAAAAGAGTTGCAAAAAGAGTTTAAAGTTTGCAAGTTTCAATATACAGTGCGGACCC
>JAWQRJ010005316.1:0-10334 GCA_033557515.1 Diorygopyx duplodentatus
AGGGAGTACAATTTAAGAATGGAATGATTCGTAGGTAGGAATTGAAAAGAATGAAAAGATATAGGATTGTTCAAAGTTTATTTACATTCGTCAGTGATAGATCTAAGAAGCGTACAAAATTCACGTTGTTACCTTAGTGATTTTCTAAGATTGTGGCAAAAACAAAATTGGTTACGTTTAGAAATTGGCCTTAGTGTAGAAAATTATTAGAGCAATTACTTCAAGAGGTGATTATTGGCTAATTGTACACCATTGCCAAAGAATATAGTTCAGGGATAGAGTTTAGAGATAATCTAGGAAGTGGATGCTGGGCTAAGTCGACCTTGAAGTTTGAGAAGAAGATGAAAAGAAAGAAGAAATGCCACAAAAGTAGTGGGTATACAATAATTATATGTTGAATTAGAATTAATGGACCGAGACAGGAAGGATTTGAACTGTGGAGAGAAATGGTGACGAGAAACGGAGATGTGTAACAATAAAAAGGAAGCCCTTGGATTGAAAACTTGAAACAACCAAAATTACGTGGTGTATTAGTAATTAATGCTCGAAAAATTATGATGACAGCTATTATTATCATAGTTTTTATCTTAGGTGTTTATTTATTATTCTTATAGCTTTACTAAATCTTTTTGGGAATTTTTGGTACGCACGAGGTAAACTTGCCAGCGATTTTGGTCCGACTTCAAAATCAGCTGTTTTCTACGTACGCGTTCCGTCCCCCCGATGCAATTAGGCGGGCTTAAGCGGAGAATGTTCGACGATTTGGGCAGACGGATTTGTGGCGTACAGCTATCGGACAGCTGTATAGTACAGCGTTCTGCGGCATATCCCCACACGTACTGGCGCGGGACCATATATAGCAGCCAACTGTGGCACGCCGGGACGGTAAACTTCGCTACGGTATCGGATGTCCGTCTTTTGAAGCTAAGTTTAGCCGATATATACATATACGCCTCGTATAGAGATTTCTCTGCGTAGTGCGCTAAATGAATCGAGATTAGAAGTATCGATTTTGCACGGCATGCAATGACTCATTTTTCGTTTAATAGTACAAGTCGACCTTCAATCGATTCAGTCTCACTGATTGCTGATGCAGGTGCAAATCAAATTCGAAATAGCAAAAGCAAAATAGTCGGGATTGATAATGCTCATTTACTATGTTTTTGGATCATATTTTAGCATTCTAAACACATGCATTGCTTACAGTAAACTTTGCACATTGGTTTTTTGCAACTATCTTGAAACTTCTGCAATTATCTTACAAACGAAACATTGCGCGAAAAAGATTTGTAATCATTACTAATTTGCTGATAATATTTTTCACCATTATTATGCTTAATACTATGCGAACCTTTCACTCTGTATTGATGCCAAAGCCTCCATTGTTCTTTCAGGCATTTCACACCCTTCCTTCTCCCAAAGACAACAAATCTTCAGCGTACGAATTCCCCGGGACGTCAGAAAATAAACTTGCTGAGCATTCGACCCTTTTCTCCGTACTTCGACACCCTCCGATGGGATCACGTTTTGCCCCCGAAACCAAACAGAGCTACCCTCTTAATGGTGACCTAATGAAGGGTCAGACTTCGCGCCGTCCATTAGGCGGGTCCTCGAAATCTGCTCGCCGCCATTATCTCCTGTCCCGGTCGGAAATCGAAGTAACCTCTCGAAAACCTTAAGATCGCCGGATAAGAAGGGAACAGCATGCAAAGCGGGGATAGTGCACTCCCCCTTTTGGGACCCGGCGGAGAAAGGGGGATGAGGACTATTATCCCTCACCGCCTCCTCTCATATCTGGGAAATATAAATCCAGGGTCTCGATGCTCCACCCCGAAGTTGGCTCTTCGGGGTGTTATCCCGGTGAAAAATTAAGGGCAGCTTTGGGTCTTGCGGGATTTCTGGGAGGGGTGGTGCGCGAAGGAAGGGGCGCGAAGATTGGGGGTCGCGGTTATGAAGGATGATACCTACGTCCGCTTCATTTACATTACACCTGCGGGAGCACCGGTGGTATTGTAAATTGTAGAGCAGATCGTCGATCAATACAGGCCCATCCCTTATTTATGAGGGGTGGTGGTGAAGGTGACGAAAATGAGAACGTGAAATGTTGAGAGTATGGAAAGTAGTAGAACTGCGCAAATTTGGATATTAACGTAAGAGAAATTAAATGATAAACTGTTTGTCTCGTCTAGTATTTTCGGAAACAAAATCCTCATGGATTGGAAACTATATCTCCACCAGTTTATTTTTTAAGGTGATCATTTATCATTAAGGTCCCTGCATCACACTCAATAATTCAATTAAATAACTTATTAAAGTAATTACTTCATTCACCCTTTTATCAATTTTGAGATGGTTTTATACTAAGACTTATTTATTAGAAGGTTATTATTATTTTATTTGTTAGACCCAATATTCAAAAATGCATCAATTTACAGGCTATTTCCATTTAAGAAAATGTAATTTTTGAATAACTCTAATATTCGATGTTCAATTGTTTTCCTGTTTTCACCATCATATTCCCCACAAAAAAAAAATATACAAAAATGTCCATTTGACTGAAGTTGTAGGTCCAATAACAATAAAGTTAGCAATAGTGCACACTTAACTTTGAGCAGCCTGCATATGAACAATTATTATCACAAATCTTATTGTTCATTGTAACGTTTTTGTTTGGTTAAAATTAAAGTCAATATATTTGGTTGTATTTCTTTAATTTTTAAATAGTTATAAACAATTTCTTTTCTTTGTAATGGTTCCTTGAGACTTCAACAGAGGACAGTTTTTTTACATTCTCTCATTATAAAAGGAAAGTAAAGCATTCGGTGTTTTTTTTACTTTCTCTCTTAAAAAGAAAGTTATGCATTCGGTCCAAAATTTCGGTGGTGAGATTTTGATATATCTTAACGAATTATGGTATTCTAACACTAACGGTACCATTTTTGCCATTGGTCTGTCCGTCTGTCCGTTCGTGAGTCTGTGATCTACACATCTACCATTTTTAATCATTTTAGGTAAAAAACTTTCAAATAAAAGCGGTCTCATTTTTTTCTAGACTTATGCAACTAGAAATAGCTATGCAACTTCAGATTTTTAAATGAACCAACCCGTATATTATTACTTTGGGTTCCATATGGTCTATTTTATTAAACACACATTTGGCTAGAGTCGCACCGTTTAGGAGTTAGTGGACATTTTTTTACAAAAAATCACTAACTTAACATAGCGGGGCGGCAATGCGAATCCTAGCCCTCTTAGAATCTGTTTCAGCAAAAAAACAATCCAATAAAAGTTGCAGTACTTAGTCCCACCACAACATAATGTTATTTCCATATATACAGGCTGTCCCATTTCTCGTAGATGCTTTGCAACTTGAGTTTTTTAACTGCAACAGCCTGTATATTGTTACATTTTTGGGTTCCTTATGGAATTTTAGGTCTATTTTATTAAACATACATTTGGCCAAACTCGCAAACTTTAAGAGTTATTGGACATTTAAAGATCAAATATCTGGTGTGAAGCACTCACACGATTTTTTCTCACCTAATCCCCCTGACCTTCTTGTAAAAAATGTTCAATTTTTCCTAAATGGTGCGACTTTAGACAATGTTTACATTTAACGGTTTTATAACCTTATTCACAGTTTGTTGATATACGATTCATACTCCTCCGCTTTATCCTCCAGTAGTAGTTATCCTCCAATAGTGGGATGGTATAAGGATGGTTCCAAGTTATTACTTCTATGTCAAAAACTCTTCCCCTTCACCTTATTACTCGCTGATGTGCAATCCATGCTTCCCCTTCTTCTCCAGCACTCTGAATAGCGAGATGATATAAGGGTGGTCCAACCTATATTTGCAATCTACAAAGTTGGGTTGTGCACTTCCACCCCTGGCCGCGTGACAAAGCATCGTTTACACTGAACGATATTTCACTAATTCCTGCATACACAAATTAATCAATGGTACGTTCATAAACATTCGGTAGGTACTATGATTTTTAAAACCATTTTTAAATTGCATAATAACTATACACTGCATTCTTTAAAACATACCGATTTCGAGAGAAAAATAAAACATTAAAATATAATTTCATTCATTTAGGTTAGGTTGCCTAAGTTTAAGAGTAGCATAGTCGACCGTACGAGTAGTTTATTTTAGCTTGCAATCAAGTTTTTGGCGTTTTTATGGAAGTTAAGGACGCAGATTGGGGATTTCTTGATAATTTGCAACTATTCCAACGTTGATAAAAAATACGTAATTAAGCGTGGTCTGATTTAGATTTTTCAATAATTGAGAAGAGTTTATTGTAATTATGGTCAGATAAATTGGTTCAATAATTTTCTGCCGGATATCATTTGTGTTTTTTTACTGGATAACTCCGATTTCTCGATAGAATTAAAAAATGTATTCAATTACTATCGCAACTCATATCGCAAAAATCGACATAGAATTTTATCAATAAATCGGAAAATAAGGGAAAATCTATATGGAAAGTTATAAAATGAACACTACGAGCAACAATAGTCTGCAGACGAGTTAGTATTGTATATTAAATAACTTACCACAGTCTGTAAAAACAAACACATAATTAAATCACTACTCCCTTATTAACACTTCCTTAATCTTCAGTCATATATCAATCAATGAAATAAGAAATATTATTTATAGCTTAAGAAACCACTAACAAAATTGTTTAATCTCTGTCTTGAAGAGTTCATTTTTCCTTTTGCACTAAAAAATTCAATTGTTATTCCAATTCCCAATAGTGAAGTACCTCAATCGTCTGATAATTTCAAGCTCATCGCAATTCCTATTCCTATTCTCGGAAAAATACTGAAGAAAGCTCTAAAAACTAGAATTATTAATTATGTTGAGCAGAATACTATTTGGCTTTAGAAAAGAACGTTCAGTTACCGCAACAATTAAAAAATAGTATCATTCATTGATGAAAGTTTTCATAATAAAGAATTAAGAGAGTATTTTTGCGATTTCAGGAAGCCTTTCGATAGTGTTTCCTCTGTTTTCTGTCCTGTAATATTCTTAATATACATAAATTATGATGATCTCGCTGCTTATTGCTGCTAATGTGCAGTTTATTCTTTATGTTGATGATACCAGTCTGATCGCCAGAAATAACGGAAGGGGGTAAAAGAGAATCTTAGTGTGGCAATGAGAAATGCAGAACCGTGTAACATAAAGATTCAGAATCGTTTAACGAACAAAAAACTGTAGACTATTATTTCTCCTTACCCAGAGATTTGCAAATCAATGAGGAATTATTGACGGTTGAATTTTTAGGGTTACATCTCGATCAACATACATTATTTACTAATCACGTGGACGCGGTATTTAAAAAAACTATCTTATCTATATATTTAAAAGAAAACGAAGTTCAAGAAACGAAGTGCATTGCACCAAGGGAAGTTTTAATGACAGCGTATTATACACTATCTGACAGGCACATGATCTACTACTTACTCTATGCAAAAGCTTGGAAATCAATACAGATGGTTCAAAGATACTCCTTCTCGCTGCTGGAAAAAGGTCTCTATATTTGCAAAGTTTTTATATTTTACAAAGTTGGGCTGTGCACTTCCACCCCTAGCCGCGTCCAATTGTATTTAAATTTACTCTTCTTTCTTGACAACAAAAAAACTTAGGTTAGCTTACTGTCAACAATGTGACAAAGCATCGTTTACACTGAACGATTTTCACTAATTCCTGTTTGCACAAATTAATCAAGGTACGTTCATAAACATACGGTAGGTAATATGGTTTTTGAAGCCATTTTAAAATTGCATAATAATTATACACTGTATTCTTTAAAATATGCCGTTTTCGAGAGAGAAATAAAACATTAAAATATAATTTCGCTCATGTAGGTTGGGTTGCCTAAGTTTAAGTGTAGCATAGTCGACCGTATAAGTAGTTTATATTAGCGTGCAATCAGGTTTTTGGCATTCGTATGGAATTTATGGTCGATTTTATTAAACATGCATATGCGCAAAGTCGCACCGTTTAGAAGTTATTTTCATAAAGTAGATCGGGAGTTAGGTCCCACCTAACCCCCGATCTGTCGTGTTAGTGATCCACACCAGTTGATTTAAAAAGAAATAAAAGTAACGTTTGCAAGGTGGAAGAAGGGAGTAACCCTTGATTTTCTTCTGTTTTTCTATTTCCAATTGTTCGAGAATCGATCGATCCATCTTTTTCCTTTATCGAGAAGGAAAATTTTAGGGTTTATTCTTATGGTCATGAATGTGTTTTGCGAGTTTTCGACTAGTTTGGCCTACATGTTCTTGCAATTCTCGTAAAAAATTCTACGAAATAGACTCAGTTCTTGTCTAAAGTTTGTGTTTTTTGTTTATAATTTGCAGGGTATTATTTATTTTGTTGTTGGTTCTTAATATAGGTGTTATGTTGTATTGTTTGAAAATTTTTACAGCCCGCTTTCTGATTACTGATATTAAAAGTTAATGATCTAAAGTGACTTAAAGTGTCTCTTCATGGTTAGAAGGGAAAATTGAAGAAGTACGAGAAATGTATCCAGCATGTAAAAGACGTTTTCTGTTCACCAACTTAATTAATTATTGAGTAACGTGCAAGATGGATCAATCCAACTTAAAAATTATTTGTCACATAATTAAAAGAAAAGCTATAGCTATATATTAAAGTATCTAAGTAGCCGATTGAACGGGTAATAGTATCATTGGATAGAGGTATGGAATAAAATTATTTAGCAAAGTTATGTCTACGCATAATTCCTACAATCTAAATTGCAGCTGGCAGAATTACTTCTTCCCCAGTAGTGTGTGATGCAACATTGTAAGGTGCGAGTAAAGCTTTTTCATATAGCCAAACTTTTCATACAATATATATCCACATTTTCATAAAAAGAACTTCCTCGCGAGGTTTCTGAACGTACTCGCATTGAAGAATTTACAAATGCCGGCAAAATTTGTTACCTTTCATGCTGTCAGCCGCCAATATTTCGTTGCAAAATTTTGACGGTGAGATTTTTATATTAGGGTCGATCAAAAAGTAAGGTTACAAAATCTGCAGTGAAGCATAGCGATTTTGTAACCTTATTTATTGATCATCCCTCGTATATTTGGCAATTGGTCTGTCATTCCGTCTGTCTGTATGTTTGTCCCCCATCCGTCTGTCTGTTCGTCCATCTGTGATCAACACTCCCATTTCTAACCATTTTAGGAAAATTAGTTTCAAATAAAAGTTGCATTGTTCCAGTTCTTTGCTGTTCTAGAAGTAGTTTGATATATACAGGGTGTCCCATTTCTTCTCGAAGCTATGCAACTTCAGTTTTCTAAATGGAACTTCCTGTATATTATCGCATTTTTGAATTCGTTATGAAATTTATGGTCGATTTTATTAAACACATATTTGAAAATCGCACCGTAATAGGACATTATTGGACTTTTTTTTGCAAAAATTACATTTGCTCAATATGGAAGATCGGTTGTGCGAGGAGTCTAGCCCTCTTATAATTTGTTTCAGCAATTTTTTTTTTCAATAAAAGGTACAGTACTTCCGTGCTTCTATGTATGATGTAACATTATTTCAATATACAGGGTGATTCACAACTCGAGGCGAAAAATGAATCCTTGTATTCCGCGTGAAATTCTAAGTCGAAAATATGAAATAACATTTTTTCAATAACTTCTTCTTCCTGTGCAACATTATGTTGATACCTCGGACCACCAGTGTGAAGCTTACCAATACCAAATTGGCGAAGCCTTTGAAAAGTATCCGAAAATACACGTCGGGACGGCTGTCTCTTATTTGGGTATTTTAGCTGGTATTCGCGCCATGCTGCTGAAGCATTGCCATTACAGTGACCGTACACAAAATTAATAATTATTGCATGCATAATTATTATTATGCATGCATATTCTTCAATTGTGAACTGCATTTTAGTAAAAAGCAAGTTTATTGACACTTCGTTGCTATAGTAACAACTGTTTCAATATTAGATAGCTCCCTTGAAACTATACTACCTCTGAAATCATTTAATACTTTGAAGTAAAATATCTCAGAAACGAAGTAGGATCGAAAAAAAATTTATGTCATATTTTGGACTTAGAATTTCACGCGGAATCCGAGGTTTCATTTTTCGCCTCTAGTTGTGAATCACCCTGTATACAGGTGCCTGATTTCTTCTAAACATTACATAACTTTATCAATGCATTTTTTAAATCCTTATCGAATTTGTGGTCGATTTTATTAAACATATATTTGCCCAGAGTCGTATCGTTTAAGCGTTATTTGTCATTCTTTACAATAAAAGATACATTTGTTTAACGTACAGGTCAGTAATTGTGGTCACGGGTTCAACCACGATCACAGGTTGGAGTGTCACAGAATCAGTGAAGCACACGCACACAGATCCATTTATCGAACTAGAGTTGATGATTTATATTGTGCCACGTAAATAACAATTACGTAACACAATATACCAATATTATGTCCGCAAGGTTCCTCATTTAAGTCACTCTTACAGATTGAACTGGATTCAACGTGGTTTTGGTCAACATTTGTTGGGGTAACGTCCGCGTTGAAATTCCACCAATATATACATTTTGTATTAGTTTGCAGCCTATTGTTCCATTGAGGTTTACGTTTAATATATGCGGACATAAGCCCTCACTGAATTTAGGAATTAGAATTCAATTATACGTTACATATGTATTATTGAGATTGCCATTATTGTATAAACAGATTATATTACGTGCAGTGGCGCAATTTTTGTCTATGTCACCGTCAGATTGTTTTGCATACGCACCACAAACTGGCCAACGAGCTGATTGAGCAAATACTTCAAAGGTCAATAATTAATTTCTGCATTCAGATTGACATTTTACACATTATTACATTACACGGACATGCCGGAATGTTCTATTGCAGGAAAACCCATAAATGCTTTATCTTTTACAACGCGAATTTATGCGACAGGGCAATAATTATTAATGAACGGCTATAGATCATTAAGTTAATGGGAAATTAGTTGGGAATATCCAATTTTCAAGGAGCGTTATCGCAATTTCCTAATACCGTAATTCTAAAACTTAATGGACTTAATATATTATGGATAATTAATTTTCAATGATATTACATAACCAAAAGAGAAAGTATATAAAAAAGCGTTGAAAACGTATATTTTAAGATACAAGTTTTAAAATAACACAGTTAATTTAGTTTGGAAGTCGAGTAAGTAATATTAATACTGTCATTAGCGTTCTGAGTACCTAAAGGAACCTAAGTCTTTAGAGAATTGGTGTATTTTTTGTAGGGCATGATCTACCATACGACTTCTTAAAGTAAAAACTAAGTAGTAATATCTCAAATCCGCGTCTAAAGTTTGTTTAGAAGCATCAGTTAGAAAAAGCAGTTGATTTTGCAAGTGTTTATTAGTTTCGTTACTTGTGGGTTTAAATTCTCCGAATGCTGCATATGCAATTGTGCAATGCATGTTGATGATTACGGAATTCGATGGGAAATTTCTGCAAACTGAATGTCAAATAAACGTGCAACTTTCGGTTGCATTATGAAATTCCTGCGACAATTCATGAAATTGCATTATGAAATTATGTTTGTATGGACTGTTAGGAGTGATTTATATATTGGTATTGTTACGGGTTGCAACTGTTCGTTTAAACATTGTATGTTATTATGTAAGGTTTTATGCTTGTCTACCTGATATGTCTCCAGTAATTCCATCAAGTAACCCTTTCCTTTTTGGTGTAGTATTTTAGTGTTATTTTCTATGTCAAAATTATGATTGATGGTTAAATAAATTTATACTTTATAATTTTAGGCTTTAATTTAATAATTTTTAATTTAATAATTTTTAATTTAATAATAAGTAAGAAAATAAAAATGATATTGTAGGTAACCCCTGAGGATGGTAATTCAGGATTACCGAAACATGTAGGGTCGAAAAAGAAATAAACAATCAGAAGGGTACATTTTTATTTACATTATCACCAAACAATATATGTATATGTTTGTCAAAAAATGTCATGACTTTTGAATAATATACTGAGTATATTGTTTGACAAAAAGTGTGAATTATTTCGATAGTACTAGATTAATAGTAACTGAAATGGAGCAGTAAATGCTCTATTAACGAAATGCTATACATATTGTGTGTAGGAAAAAAAAACAATTTGCGTTACATTTCTATTAGCTTCTACGGAGCGTTCAAAAATGATTGACCGGAATAAATTTTGAGCGAAAGTGAAACGTCCATCTAAACTTAATTCTATTCCGCTGCAACTTCATGTTATTTACATTTTATTTTAGGCAGCGACGTGCACA